>NEWO01002323.1:12837-27815 GCA_003013225.1 Phalaenopsis aphrodite
TTGATTGATTTTAGTTTTGGTTTTATTTTTGTGGTTATCGTACTAGTTTTAGGTTTTCATGCAGGGTGTCATCTCTTTTTAACATGCAAGTTTTGTAAGCATGAAAGTATTGTGCAGAAAGTAAAAAGAGAACGGTGTTGTAAACTGTAAAAGCGTACATGGCGGGTCTTCTCATTCTGCAACTTGAAAAGTCAGTACTTACAAGATATGTAGAAAATATTGAAGGAAATTTTAAATTGCTAGAGTAGATGAAGGTTTAGCTATCGAAATCACAACTATGATTTAGTTGAATCTCGGAAGATCCTAATAGATGATTTTAGGACAAAATACGATAAGTTCAATTTGTCCTTCAAAACATCCAAAAGATTCCAAAGTGCTCGGGATATGATCCTGAACTATTTTGAAGATCTCTTGAATTATTTTGAGTTCATTTCTGAACTTATCATATTGTTCCATTAACCATCTGAGTTTAGAGTGGCTACCCCATTGCCCATCGAAGCTTAACAATTTAATTATCTTAAGGATAGGGTACTCGATTAATCAAATGATGTTTCATTTAAGAGTTATGTGAGTGAGTGTCCTTAAGGGAAGTTTAAGTTATTTAAGATTGTGGTGCCCACAAGTAAAGTTGGACTTAGAGAGTTTAAAGATATTGATTATCAACCCAATTATCTTCTAAATCAATTGAGCTTAGATATCGAGTCTAGGTCACTACCAAGCCCATAGCAATCATAATGGGGAATTTGGTGAAGGTTAAGATTTTAGTTTAAGTGACATGTATTTTCATTTAAAGATCACATTATCATCAATTTTGGGCTTAAGGAAAGTAAATTATCATCCTTTTACCTTAAGCCTCTCGCTTAAGAAACTTTTGATATTAGTTGACTTCCAAGTCATGAAGATTGGGGGAGATTATTATCTGTTGATATTGTGCAAAGGTGGTGGGTGAGTTTCTACCTTATAATCTCATTGTATTTCAATCATCCAAACATGTTTATTAGGATCAAAGCTACCCAATTATCCCTGGTTAACCCTAAAGTTTGATTAAGGCACCAGTCCTAAAATTACCACTTTGCCCCTGGGGTACTTCACCTAATAACTCTTTAAACACAACTCAAATGACTTTGAGGGTTTAAAGTGTTATATACATGAGGTAATTTAAATGTTAGAGGAAAATATGTGGACCTCTCAAATTTTGATTCAATTTAAATAATTATTTAAACTCAGAAAATAAGATTTTCAAAAGTTAGTTTATTTAATCATCCAAAATAAAATTTATATTTATGGAAAAATTATTAGAGGTTTCCTATGTTCAAAGAAACACTTACATAAAATTTGATGATTTTTTGAATCAAATTTTGATTTTTATTATTTAATTTTAAATCAATTTTCATGATTTATTTAAATATAAAATAGTATTTTAATTAAAAAAAAATTATTTTTATACTTTTATTAGACTCCGCTGAGTTCAAAAAACTCATAGAATCAAATTTTGTATTTTTGTGACTTTTAATTTATTTAATGTAAATATTTTAGTGAGAAAATATGAAAAATTTATTTTTATGCCTTTAAAATTTATTTTTAACTTAGAAAAATTAGGAAAAATCTCCTAATAAATTCTAAGTGATCGGAGGATATTCCCACTCATTTTGAACCATTTTTTGTATTTTTGAAAATTTTGACTATTTTAATTATTTTAATTCAAAGTATATTTTAAAAATGAAATATTTTCACAAAAATGGGTTTTATTTTATAAAATGTCCCTAATCACAAGAAACTCAGAATAATAATTTTCATAATTTTTCTAAGCATATTTAATTTAATATAATGATTTTTTATACAAAAAGCATGGTTTTCATTTTAGTGCCTAGTTTAAGTCAAATAATTTTAGTGCATAGTTTAAGTCAAATAATTTTGATATTTTTATAGTGGGTATGATTTTTATAAACAATGTGGAGTTGCTTTTGTTAATTTTTTATATGTATTTAGTTTACACATATTAATACAAAGTATTTACATTTAACTAAGTATAAAAATTCATAAAAAGATTCAAGGCATCACAATATTTTTTTTAGATTTATCTAAATGCAAGAAATCTACTAAAAATGTTCTCATAATTTTTCAAGTGATATTTTGATTTATATAATTAAAATAAGCCAAAACGGTCACCTTAGCTTGAAAATTATGGTTAGAAGCATAGAGATGTCTTCTAACCTTAAAAAAATTAGAAGACATAGCCTTTGTCATGAGGAACAAACCCTCAAAATTTCAAGCCATGGTGAAATGTTTCAAGCCATGAAGAATTAAAATACCACACTGGGTATTTAATTAATTAAAAATCAGGGAGTGAGAAAATTTTTTTTTTCCACATTATTCTCCTCTGTTCACTGAGCAATGGAGTATTTTTCTTTTATTTTTATGATTTTTTAGAGAAAGATATGGATTTTTGAAGTTTAGGCATTTAAAATAATTTAAAAATCCTTATTTTTCTACTTATCCACGCGACGCTAACTAGATCCTAGGCAGCTCCGAAAGAACACGCGTTACACCGCCATCCCCCTCAGCTGTCACGTGAAACGCGCTTTATGCACCACGGATCTGTCTTGCTTGATCTCCTCTGTCCGTTGAATACACACGCGATCAGACGACTCTCCATTATCGTCCCCAAGTGACCTAACCTGTGAGTCGTTCACACTAAACCCTTAAGATCTTGGCCTAGACACAACCAAATTGCATGGGTTTTGTTCCTAAACCTTCATCTACTCAAGAAGAACACATCTATATGGTTTAGATAGTATGAAATATAGTAAATACGTATGGAGAGTCAAAACAAGCTCAGTTTAGGGTTGGAGTTAAATATCTTTATCTAAGAGGGGAGGCCTCAATCAGATGGTTGTGGTAGCTTTGATTTGTCTCAAAGAACCTCCGGATGAAGTCTCAAGCCTTGGTGAATGTTCTAGGTATGATTTCGACCAAGCTCAATTTTCGGATGAAGTCTCAAGCCTTGGGGCAATATTTATTAATGAAAAAAGTATTGCAGAATCCAAAGTGGCTCTAGTCTATGGTCAAATGAATGAATCGCTAGGAGCTCATATGAGAGTTGGCTTAATTTCCCTAACCATGGCGGAATATTTCTGAGATGTTAATGAGCAAGACGTACTTCTATTCATTGACAATATATTTCATTTCGTTCAAGCAGGGTCTGAAGTCTTTGCCTTATTAGGTAGAATGCCTTCTGTAGTGGGTTATCAACCTACCCTTAGTACGGAAATGGGTTCTTTGCAAGAAAGAATTACTTCTACCAAGGAAGGATCCATAACATCGATTCAAGCAGTTTATGTACCTTCGGATGATTTGACCGACCCTGCCCCTGCCACGACATTTGCACATTTAGATGCTACTACTGTATTATCAAGAGAATTAGCTGCCAAAGGTATTTATCCACCAGTAGATCCCTTGAATTCAACGTCAACTATGTTACAACCTCGGATCGTTGGCGAGGAACATTATGAAACTGTGCAAAGGGTTAAGCAAACTTCACAATGTTACAAAGAACTTCAAGATATTATAGCTATTCTTGGGTTGGACGAATTAACCGAATAAGATCGTTTAACTGTAGCAAGAGCACGCAAAATTGAGTGTTTCTTATCACAACCCTTCTTTCTGGCAGAAGTCTTTACTGGTTCTCCAGGGAAATATGTTGGTCTAGCAGAAACAATTTGGGGGTTTCAATTCATCCTTTCTGGAGAATTAGATGGTCTTCCCGAATAGGCCTTTTATTTGGTGGGTAACAACGATGAAGCTACTGCAAAAGCCATGAACTTAGAAGAGGAGCGCAAATTGAAGAAATGACCTTAACCCTTTGTGTACTGACTCCAAATCGAATGATTTGGGATTCTGAAGTGAAAGAGATTATTTTATCTACTAATAGTGGACAAATTGGGGTATTACCAAATCATGCCCACATTGCAACGACTGTAGATATAGGTCTTTTGAGAATACGGCTAAAAGATCGATGGTTAATAGTAGCTCTTATGGGCGGTTTTGCTAGAATAAGTAATAATGAGATCACTATTTTAGAAAATGGTGCGGAAATTAGTACTGACATTGATCCACAAGAAGCTCAACAAACTCTTAAAATAGTTGAAGCTAACTTAAGTAAAGCTGAGAGTAAGAGACAAGCAATTGAGGCAAATCTAGCTCTCAGACGAGCTAGGACACGAGTAGAAGCTATCAAAGTAACTTCCTCTTAGTAGTCAATACATTCAATCAAAATAAAAAGATTTATTTATTATATACTACACGCTACATCTTGATTCCACAAATTGATGTATAATATATGGCGTAATGTCACTCGACTTCTATCACTGCGGGGATGGTGTGTGCACAATTAATTTAAGTTTTGTGCACTATGGAGCTATGGAGAGTTTTGTCCTAGTTTTGGGGCAAATTTCAGTGAAGAAATTGGCTCTATGGGGTGGCGATCAGTGGCTGAGAGCAAGGGGATTGTACTTAGGATGGTTTGGAGAAGCTTTAGTGATATTTTGGTAGAGTTTCCTTAGGGTTCCAAGAACTCTCCTCTTTGGCCGTAGGGAGCTCTATGTAAATCCATGGTGGCCTGTTGGAGCTCACGGCTTGGAGTTGGGTGCCAAAGCTTGCTGAGGTGGAGGGAAGAAAGGCTCCAATGGGCAACGGGAGTGAGCCAAGTCAGGGAGGTTCAATTTTGGGTTTTGGCCACCTAGGGCTCCCTTGGACTGGTTGTTTCCAGCGGATGAGGTGGTGGTTGGCCAGGTTTCAATCACCTCTTGGCTTAGGGAGGTCAGGGGGTGCTTAATAATGGTTAACCCCCAAGGATAAGCAATGATGAAGGAGATATTTGAGTTTAGGCCAAATATTGGGTGAAATCCCTTAAATCATGGGACCATTGGTCCATAGCTCATTTTAGCTTGTTTAGGTGGGTTTATCCTGGTCCATAGGGTGTGCTTAGTGGCTATGGGGACCTTAATTTGATGACTTTAGGATGGCTAAGTCAATTTTGGTACATGAGTCCAATTTGGGTTCAAATGGCTAAGAGTTGGGTTTGGGTTAGGTTATCCATGAATTTGAGCCCAATTGATTGATCAAAATTGTGTAAATGATTGTAATGATATTTTTTTATGAAGGATTGAAATGATTGATTCCAATTGGAAGCTCAATTTGAAGGATTTTAGGATTTTGGTAAATTTGAGCATGTTGGGCTAGACATGGGTCTAGTTTGGGCTAAATTTGGGTAAGGTTCAAATTGATTGTTTAAAATGATCCATATGAATGTCATAAAGAGTTTTCAACATAAATTGGGTGTCAATTTTGGGGTTAAGGCATTCAATTTTGTGGAATTTGGGGATTTTTGGATTTGGGTTGAAATTAAATAAAATTGAGGCTCCACCAAGACCAATTGAAAGTTTGATTTGATGTGTATTATTTTTATGAAGAGTTTAGAATTCAAATTGGGGCAAATTAAGTAGGCTATGGGGTTCAATTTGGTGGGAATAAGTCATAGGGCCAAAATTGGGGGTTTGACTTAGATCAAAATTGAGCTCAAAGCATGGGCCAATCAGGCTTTGATTTGGTTTATATTGGTCATATGAAAGGTGAATTTGAGTTTATGATTGAAATTTGGGGGAATTGGAACCAAATTGATGGATATTTAAGGTAAATTTGGGGAAATTGGGTCTTTAAAGGCAAATTGGAGGGTTTGGTCAAAATGGTCAAATTAGACAAATCGGGTTCAATTTGAGGGTTTAAATGGGTTTTGGACACAATTGGAGTGATTTTGGAGGTTTTGGGAAAGTTTGGGGTGCAAAGGGTATTTTTGTAATTTTGGCAATTTTGGCAGTATTTTGGTCAATTTGGAAATTTTTATAGTTTTGAATAATTTCAGTATTTTGAAATGGTTTGAAATAATTTTTGAACAAATTTGGGCATTTTGGGTGAAATTAGGATTTTTGGTCAACTTTGGGATTTGGGGGTGTTTAGGTAATTTAGGTGGATTTAGGGGCAAAAGGCCAGGTTTGGTATTTTTGGTAGAATTGGGAGGCCAACCACCACATGTAAACTATAGACCAATGGAATCCCCATTCGGTTCCTTTATGTATAGGTATTAGCTAAATCCTAGCCTAGGGCTAGCGGGTTTAGGGGACCCTCTACATGAATCTCCCAAAAGATCAAGGGATTAAAGTCAACAATTTCAGGTTTAGGATTGTGAGTGATTGTGGGTGGGAGTGAGTGTAGGTGAGTGAACTAGCTCCAGAACAACACCCAAAGTCAACCCTAAGGTCAATCAGTCTTATGGAGACTCATCTTGAGTTCCCTCATACTGACCCCGCCTACTAAGTGCTAGAGGTTAGGACCAATATGTGAAACTTCAAGTTGAGCAAAGAGGAGTTTAGAATTTCTAATTGTGATGATTTCTTTTCTAGTTTTCTAAGAATAGTCAACAGAAAAACCTTATGGCTTGAGGTTAATAAAGAGGAAGAACTAAACCTCAACCAAAAGTGAGGTCAATAGGGAGTCATGCTTATTTATATGCACACACATAGGTACCACTATGAGGGGAGAATGTGATGATTTCTGACCCTTTTTCTTGTAGGTGTTATTTAGCTCCCCCACATATAAGGCATGGATCATGATAAGTTATTTGCATATGATTTTTCTCTCTGACACTTGTTATCATGCAGGATTGAGCTTTTTTTCTTTTTTCTATGTACTTTTAGAGTCTAAGAAAGTTCTGTAGCAGAAATAAGATACATGCATGGTTTCAAGCTGTTTGGCGCAGGAACCACGTGAAGGGGACTAGGAGCATATGCTCGTGCTACGTATCTTAATTATGTATTTTATATTGACGTATAGAATTAGGACCGGACATGTATATGTGGATTCAGGATGTTTTTTTTTCTTTTCTGGGATATGTTGTTGACCCAGCGGCACCGGTCTGTTTATTATTTTAATTTGGCTTGTTTTGCTTCTTTTGCATCATGTTGCATGGCTGCACTTGCATGTGTTTTTCTTGTTTCTTTCCGTGGTTTATCTGGGATTTCACGAAGAAATATAGGCTCTTTAAGACTTAAAATCCTAATTTTTCTAATTCAAAGTTCTAAATAAAATATTTAAGACAATTAAAATTTAGGATTAAAATATTCAAGATTTAAAAATTGTAATATTTACTTTCCTGCATATATTAATAGAGCCTCCACAATACTTAGGATTGCTCTAGATAACTGCATTCATATTTGCATGTTCCGAGGAGGAGTCCCCATACTTCTCCAAACCGACTGACCCAGCATACCTTCATATAGGTGGTTGTCTAGTTCACCTAGGGTGTTAGAAGGCTTCTCGATCCATATGGGGTATAAGTCCTTTTGTTTGAAGCATTTCCGGTTTTGTAGTTAAACCTCCACTTTCTCTTCTTTCCTAAGGCATCCTTGCTACTTTGACAGGTATAAGTCCCATCTCTTGGAGCTCCAGCTTATAGTCATATGTTAGAGTTTCCTTCCTCTGACCTTAGGGCTACTGAAATTCCCGGGATGATGCAATTCACGGATTGCTGACCGGGAATTTTAGGACATGTTGGGTCAACTACCTTCACGACCAGGTAGACTTAGGGTCTTAGTAGTTGTGGATGACTCGACCCAGTTACCTCTACCTTTTAGGATCACTCTACCTTCTTTTTGTTGAGCCCCTTTGAGCCTTGTCGCTCCTTTGACTTCGTCGATATCATTTTGATGGCTTGATACTGATGAGCTTCCACCCATTTGGCATACAGCGATTTGACCTCTGTCCTTATGGCTCAAACATGCTTCGACGTGTTGGGATATCCTCGTTAAGATGATTTAGGTTATTATGTGAGCTCTTTGAGTTGATTAGCTGCTACCCATTTTGGATGTGAGAGACTCACTCTCTACTCGATGACTTAGCATGAGCTTTGAAGTATCAGGACTGTTCCCACACGGAATAAGCTCCCTTTGATTGCATATACCCCTGGTTTATGATAATATGAAACAAAACTCCTTTTATCGAGAGTATTCTTGGGTATCCCCTAAGATGTAATTACCAGTAGAAAAACGTTCCTTTAGGAGTGCTCTTGACCCCATAAAGGGTACATACATCTGACTCTCTGGTTATGGTAGTCTATGTAGATTTCTTTTGCAGATATTGGTTCAAGGTGCCTCCGCTCAATCTTATTTGGGTGACATTCTTGACCTATCCTTGCGAGGTTTATCGCACATAGACTCTCCACGTTTTACTTTTTCTCTTTTTTTTCTCTTTGTCGTATGTCCATTCTTATTCGGTATCTCTCCTCTTTGAATCACTGATTTGATTCGGGAGGGAGATTTATTCGAATGGGGGAAGTATACGATGATCTACAAGTTGGCCACTCTTTTTAAAATAAAAAAGAGAAAAATGAACGGAAACATGCTCTAATGACATTTGATGATGAGTTGAAAAGCCCGTCATGTTTGCAAAACCTGCTCAATTACCTCTTTAGAAGAGGAAAACCCAAACACATGAGCAAATAAAATCTAATAGCTACCACTTTAATAAGGATTGTGTAAAGAAAATCTTTAAAATTTTTCTTAAGCAGGGTATGCAGCTGCCTCCACCAAAGAAATCAGAAGAGGTGGAGAGATTCAGATAACCTAACTTTTTCCCATATCATCAACACTTGGAGCATGTCTTGAAGATTACTTCACATTTAAAGATTGGCTCGAGGCATGATACATGGCCGAAGAGGTCAAAATTCCCTATAATCCTCTGAGTAGCTATTTTGAAGAGGATCCGCCAAAGTTATTGAAGCCACTTTGATGGTGCCACCTACCGATATAGAGGCATATAAAAATATATTTTCCTTTCATTTATGATACATTTTGCAAGCTTGGGAGGGGGTAATGACGTCCCTCCGAATGCATTTTGGAAATCTCAAAAAATGAAATGAAAAGAAAATATTTTTAGCACACGTTTATATCCCATATTCTTATGGTATGCTCTAGTACTTTGAATGATGAATTTGATGAAAACAAGGAAATCGAGGAAGAGAAACTGTATCCTTTATTAGCCTCCCTCATTGGCACATATCACATATGTGACTATCTCAATAATCTGAAAGACGGTGCTTGCTTGCAAAATGAGTATGAATGTCATAATCCAAAGGGTATTTGTTGAGTGTCTCATTGGGGATGACCTGTTTGGGTCCCCTAATGAGGGTATCCAACAAGTCCATCAAAGAGGTGGCAAGTTTTTTTGCTTCAAGAATAGTGAAGCCAATTTTAAAAAGATAAAAAAAGCATCATCATTCATGAGGTCAATGATCATCGTGATGTTCCTAAATGGACCCAAAAAAAACTTTTCAATAAGGTAAATTATAAGGTGTTGGTGCACCTTATGGGTTTACCCGCATCTTCAAGAAGTTTCGGAGGGAACTATATCCCAGTTGATCTTATATTAGATTTGCTTTATGTAATCCCAAGTGGAGTCCATGATAGATCTTGAAAATAAAATTAACCAAATCATTCACGTTCCTTCTTGGAATTCCGAAATAATTCTAGTCAAGGGGTGGTGTTTCAAACTAAGTCCTGATGACTGAATCCTTAACTCTAATGAACTTTCACCTACGTCCCAGTGAAAACCTCAGAATGACTAATTAGGTGTCATTAAAATGTGAGTAGCTTCAAAGACAATTTTAATCTTTTACATTTCCATTCAATTGAAACAAAGGAAGCTTAACAAGTAATGGATCATACAATTTTAATAATCTAGGTTCAAAAGATTTGAAGTCAAAAGAAAATTCCTTTGTAACAAAAAGAAGCTCTACCAAACACAGTAATTCTCAAAAGAACAAAAAGTTTGAAAGGCTTCAGAATTAAAAAATTAGCCAACACACTTTAGAAGAAGATTGAGGTGAGCAAAAACATCATAATTTCTACATAAAGAACTTTCTGATTTCACAATTCTCCTGAAAAGATCTTTAGGATATTATGTTTAGAGAATTGTTAAGTGGCATTGGTATGATCAATAAATTAGTAATTCATTTAAAGAAATCTCCAAAATAAAAATATTTTCTTAATACATTGGTAAGAATGATGAGGTCTGCCTAGGCTAAGGGTTGAAAGAATTAAAGGAAAAGGATGAGGAAAATGGCTTATAAGAAGACTCCGTCCTGGACCTACTATAGCAAACCTTGCATTCATGCTTCGTGCGTTGCCCTCTAGGTTCAGACGGTCCTCCTATGAGAGATGATTTGCCTCCGTATTATTTTTCCAAAAAGTGAATGTAAGGGAAGTCATATGCTTCTGTTAAAACTGATTTATGGGTTTTATTCAAGCAAGGTGGAAGTCCTTAGGATGACCTCTACCTGACACTCCTAGTAATCGGTATAAGTGAAGCTATGTGTTTCTCTTACTGTACCTCTTCAACCATATACTTTAATTAAGGTCCGAAAAAAAAGAAATGCACGTTCAAAAAAATAAAAAAAGATAAAAAAAGACAATGTAGTAAACATCATAAAAGGATTCACTTTATTTTTTTCTAGAACTTGAAAATCATCATGGTTAGTGCACCATGGGTGTCTAATCTTTGTTTGACTTGATGAATTTTTTATGCCTTGTCATAAAATATGTTGATCAATTAGCTCACCCTAGTAGTCTAATTAATCCATGCTAAATTGGGACACTTCAGACCAGACTACCTTTCAACATTTCAAATCAACTATGATTGATCATGGTTGATATTTGCATGAGAAGTTTTTTATTTCTACTAGATTAATTCTTGGTCGATAATTGGGAAAGGAGTAAATCCTTCAGGTGTCCTATTCCCGGAATGACAAATAAGGAGAAAGGCCATAGAGCTCTCTTGAAATATGTGTCGTTCGCTCATGCTTCGTAGGGTTCTAAACATGCTTAACTCATTCATCATAAATAAATGCGGAAGACGCCCTTAAGTGGATATATATGTGAATTTTAGATTAAGACTAAACAACTTAGGCTAATGCACCTTGCTTAGCCAACTTTCTTTATATCTCAAGAAAAAAAGTCAGCTTCTATTAATATTTGCCATGTGTGTGGAAGAGTCATCAACTTACTAAAAAATACTCTTTAGTCATGTAAATTTCAAAATAACACAATTCTTACCATGTAACAATCTAAGATAGGAGTAAAGCCACCTTAATGAGGGTAATGTTTTGATTTCTAGGCTACCTCTCAAATGGATGTAAGTCTTTTAGCATTCATGTTCAATCGGGTCACTATATTTTCTAGGTCGGATATACGTCCCATAAGCTTTGCTTCTTAATGAAAAAAAACATATCAAATAGAGTTTGGGAACGGGGGTAAAAGCATCTTAAACAGAGTAAGTTTTCTTACCCTTCAACAAATTTTGAATTGGTTATGATTCCCCTTTAATAGGTTAAAGGCTTTCCTTCTAAATTGAATCGACTAGTTTTCGCATTAGGATTAGATGAGAGACCACCTTAAAAGGTTTGGGCCCCTCCCACATATGGTAATGTTTTAAAATGAGGAAAATTAAAATCAAAGTTTAGGAATGGGAGGAAGCCACCCTAAATGGGAGTAACGCACCCTTTTTTTAAAGCAAATCCTAGTACCGGGAAGTAAGCCACGTTTATAAGAGTAAGGCACCTTTTCCTCAAAATAAATTAAGGTTGGAAGCAAACTCGCTAAATGGGATTAAAGCATCCTTTCCTCAAATAATACCTTAGAATGGAAAATATGTCACATTAAAACAGGTGAAGGCCTCTTATCTTAAAAGGGTAAAAACCAAATAAAATTTTGGGATAGAAGTAAAACCACCCTAAATGGATAAGGTTCTTTATCCCCTAAATGACAATTTGAATTAGAAAACAAGCCACCTAAACAGAGTAAGGAATTCCTCCTTATGTCACTAATGGACGACTTTTATCACATAAGATGACCGAGCCTTATCAACTAACCACACTATCAAGTAACTAGTTAGTTTCAATTTAAGTCAGGCCACCTTAAGCTTAAATAACCACTTGACTAAACTATGGGTGCTTCACTCGATAGAGATCATAGTTAAATCTTGGTTGGTTTCTTATGAGGAAGCATAACTATTAATTTGTATTACATGAGATAGTCCAGCCATCCTTGATCTAGTTACCTTTCTTACCTCTTAGGTTGGTTGTGTGGATCCATTTAATGGAGTAAGGCATTCCCTTTAATGTAACAAAAATATTAGATAAAAATTTAGGTTTGAAAGCAATCCTCCATAAATGGGATTAAGGCGTCCTTTTTCCTCGGCTAGCTCTCAAGTTTGGGAATAAGACCCTTAGAAAGGAGCAAGGCCTCCTAGCTTAGACTAGTTCAAAAACAAAATGTGACATTTAAAAGTAAGCCCCTTTAACGAGAATAAGGCATCCTTTCCTCAACAAATCTTAGAGTTAGAGAAGCCTTTTGAATGGATTAAGATCCCCTTCCCAAAATTTAGCTAACAAGCATGTTTCTTAGTTAGGATATGAGACCACCTTAAATAGGTGAGAAACTCACCATTCTAATGTAGCAAATAGGCCATGTCCAATCTAGGATTGGAACGAAACCACTCTGAATAGAGTAAAATTTTTTACTCCTTGGATGGATATAAGTTGGTGGGCAGACCCCTTTTTGAATAGAAACAAGTTTAACCCTTCCTTAAATTTACCTAATCTCCCATTTGGTTGATCGATTGAAGTTAATGACACAAGTAGCCTTGGTTCGATCCAAAATTAAGCTGCTTCCAATAAGCGCATTGTGCCTCAACGGTGCAGTGCACTTCTTAGGGGTCCTTTATTGAAATCAATTTTTGATGTCATGTAAAAGGGGTGCCTATTTAAACAACAAGGGAATATGTCCAACTTTTCACCATCAAATACATCCAATCATACCTCATGGTATGTGACCAAAGGAAAATATGTTGAGTTTTTCATACATATTTTACACTGATTTTGATGATATTGCACTTTAAAGAAATGTATTTTTGATGTTTTGTTGCAGGTATGTTAATTATGGTCATTGGAATAAAAAGATGCAAAAAGGAGCAAATTTGGATCAAAAAGGACCAAAATATGAAGATTTGATCTAGGGCGTCGACGGCGAGCTCGACAGTGGGTTTTTCACGAGAGTCTAGAATTAAATATTCTAGAAGGTCGTTGACGGCGCCATCGAGTCCGCCAACGGTGAGCACGTCGATTCTCTCAACGGATGCATTGAATGTGGACAATTTTTGAAGAGACACTTGGGAAACTCTTGAAAATTCTTCTACAACTTTAAAAGAAATAATTTGGAGGCAGAGGGGGTGTCCATTGGTGTCTACGTGTGTCCATTAGAGTGTGGAGAGTGTAATTTAAGGTTAGTATTGTGAGGAATTCTTCGAGAGATTGTAAGAGTGGAAGGAAAGTGAGAGATTTCTTCCTCCTTGTCGCTTTGAAGGAGAATTCTGTGTGTTGTAAAGAAAGGAAGAGATTCAAAGGAACTTCGAGGAGTTTACTTGGGAAGGAATTAGAGATAAGTGGTATTTACTTATTAAAGTTTGTATGACTTTGCTTTAATATATAAATTCCAAGTTTTGTCGTATCTTCTCCATGAGTTTTGAGTAGTTTTCTCTGTCTTTCTCCTTGTCTTGAGATTTTGTGAAATGGTGATTTGAATTGGTTGTGCCATGAGAATGTTAAANGAAAGAAGCCAAACCCCCATCAATTCCCCCTCTGAAATAGCCTCTACCATAGCTCTCAACCAACACCCAAAATCGGCTTTGGTCAAAAACATACATAGGCTTTACACCAGAGCTAGAGGCTTCATCCCTAAGCTCTTTGGGACCTAACGAAGGTGTGAAGAATCTCTGATTGAGGCTAAACCTCTCGGAGCAAAGGTATAACCTCACTTACTCTCCCGAGCCTTCGCGAGCTTTACATTTACAATGGATTGATTTCATAGCATGTTTACCATATAGATGTATTCGTCTCTTCAAGACGAGCTTTTTTAAAAAATAATCATCAAAATCCATTGAGAAATGAGAGAGATATTAAGGTTTTAAAATGGACGGCTCTCGGTTAAGGCCATCGGAGACGATGAACGGATGTCGTCCATCCTCGCGTGTATTGAATGGATGGTGGAGATCAAGCCGGATGATCAGCTGGGACGATAAAGCGGGCCGCGTGGCAGCTGAGTCAGAAGGCGGCGTCAAATAGGAGTGCGCCGCGTGGCTTTTCGACGGATCCGATGGTCCAGTCAGCCCGCGTTTGAACAAAATAAATAGGATATTTAATAAATTCAGAAAATAGCCCCTAAATTTCAAAAAATCCATATCTTTGTATAGAAAATTCATAAAAATAAAATAAAAATACTCTCTTGCTCAGTGAACAGAGGAGAACCATGTGAAATTATTTTCACATTAATTTAATGCATAAATTATTTATAAAAAATGAATTAGGGTTAGGGGTTTTTCAATTCTCCATTCATGTTGGAATATCACCTTGACCCTAAATTTTTATATGTTGTGGCCTCTGTCTAGATGCACAATTTGAGCATTTTTCCAAAGACGTAGGAGATCTCTAGACAGAGATCTTAATTTTCTGGATTGCCCTTTTTTAGTTCCAGGGTTTCTCTGAATTTGGAAGTTACCACTTAGCAGGTTTCCATACCAAGGCTCAATCCAATCAAGTCCGTAGCGTCTACCAATTTCGCCATATCCCCTTTTCCTTTGAGCCTTTGAGACAAGGCTCCGGCTGTAATTCCATCCACCTCTTTCATTTATCTTGGCACTATTGAATCCATTAGGTAATGATTCCTATATTGAAAAAGTGTATGCTGTTGTTTTCTTTTTTTTCCTCTATTCTATATTATATTAGAATATTATAAACCCTATTTTTTCAATATAAAATGATTTTATCATTGATCTATCCGCAATTCAATATGGATAGATATATACCACATATATAT
>NEWO01002324.1:20663-31506 GCA_003013225.1 Phalaenopsis aphrodite
GAGTTGGTTGGCAACATCATCTCTAAGAGACGGTGTCTGGACTTCTAACGGTAGCACGGCCTCAGACCCGTACACGAGCATATAGGGTGTACACTGAGTGGGAGTTCTGAAAGTCATTTGGTAGGCCCATATGGCTTCTAATAGTTTGTTGTGCCAATCCCTTTTGTTTTCATCCAGTATTTTCTTTAAAATATGTACCAGTGTTTTATTGAAGACTTTGACCAGACCATTTGCTCTGGGATAGTAAATTGTAGAGTATCTCTAATTTATCCCATATCTTTTGACAAAATTATTGATCTTTGTGCTTCTAAAGGCTGTCCCATTGTCAGAAATTATTTTTCGTGGTACTCCGAAACGGTAGACAATTTGGCTTTTAAAAAATTGAAGGACGTGTTGTGTCGTAACCTCACGCAACGGTACTGACTCTGCCCATTTAAAGAAGTAACCTGTAACGACAAGTATAAACATATGTCCTTTGGAAGATAGAGCGTCTATGAGACCTATTATGTCTGTGCCCCAACGCTCGAATGGCCATAAGGCAACAGTTGGGTGTAGCACATTCGGAGGCTAGTGTAAGACCACCCCATACACTTGGCATTGGTGACATTTTCTGGTTGTATCCATGCAGTCGGACATCATTGCTGGACAATAATACCCGAGTCTTTTGATCTTCATTTTCATTTTTGAGCTGGAGTGGTGAGCGCCACACAATCCGACATGTACCTCTTTGACAATATTCTGTGCTTTGGCTCTGCTCAAACACCTTAGCCACATCTAGTCAACTGATCTTCCGTATAGAATGTTTCCCATCAGGGCGTAAGACATAGCCCTTCTTGTGATATGATGTGCTTCAGACTTGTATTCTGGCAGCTTTTCAGTATGTAAATATTCTATTAACGACTTGTGCCAATCTTTGTTAATGTCTGCAACTGTATTTATTGTTTCTTCTTTTCTGAGCTTGTGTAGAGTTTTGAGGTCGATCTAAGACAAGACTCGTCTTCCTTGCACTGTGATTTTAATGTAATCCTCTGGGGGACATGTCATTTCCTTAGCAAGTTTTGCTAGAGCGTCGACATGGGCATTATCTCTCCTAGGAATCTAGTAGAAATTCAAATCAGGAATCTGCTCCAGAAGCTTCATTGTGTGCTGATGGTATTCTGCTAACCTTGGTTTTAGAATTCTGTATTGTCCGGCCACTTGCTGGATGACGAGTTGGGAGTCACCTGATGGCAAAGTTTGTTATATCCATTGAGATTGTCATTCCCAATCCGGTGATTAAAGCTTCATATTATGCTTCATTGTTGGTGCACTGCTCTATCAGGTGGTATGAGAACCTCAACATACCCTTATCTGGCTTGCTAAAGATCAAACTGATCCCTGCTTTGCCTAGTATAACTGTGTCTGATCCTTTGTCTTTTTTGGCTGATGAAGTGCCATCAAAGTACATTTCTCAGTGTTGCACACTGCAAAATTCCATCTGTAGTATTTGCTCGTCTGGTAACTCGTCGTTGAGAGAGGATCCAGTTGGAAGTGGGTGTGCAGTGAGAAAATCTACTATTTTCTGCCCCGTGATAGCACGGAGTGGAACAAAAGTTACATCAAATTGCAATAAGATCATTGACCATCTTGCTAGACGTCTGGAGAGTGTTGGTCGAATCATCAGATATTGCAACAGATTAACTTTCGAGATTAGGGTAATCTTATGGGACAACATGTAATGTCTAAGCTTTTGAGCAGCGAAAATTAACGTCAAAAAATGCTTCTCAATAGGTGGATACCATATTTCTGCCAGTATTAGGCAACGACTCAAGTAGTAGAGTGCATTTTCTTTACTCTCATCATTGACCTGGGTTAAGAGGGCTCCAAGAGAATCGTATAAGGTCGGGTTATAAAGTATCAACGGTTTCCTTGAGATAGGGGCTGTCAAGGTAAGAGGTGTCATTAAATATTTTTTAATGTCCTCAAAGGTCCGCTAGCATTTCTCTTCCTAAATGAATTTGACATCTTCTCTAATTAATGCCGAGAAGGGCTGACACCTACTTGAGAGATTAGATATAAAGCGTCTCAGATATGCCAACTTCCCCTGGAAGGAACGTAGTTGTTTTAAGGTTTTAGGAGGTGGCCTTTCCAAGATAGGTATAATTTTATCTGGGTCGATCTCGATTCCCTGATGAAGGACTACGAATCCCAAAAATTTCCCGGAGGTAACGCCAAAGGCACACTTTAAGGGATTCATTTTAAGGTCATATCGTCGTAACCGTTCAAACACAATCCTCATATCGTACAAATGGTGTATTTTTTATTTACTTTTGATGACCAAATCATCCACGTAATATTCTACTTTGTTATGGATAAGGTCATCAAAAATCTTTGTCATTGCGCGCTGATATGTTGCTCCGGCGTTCTTTAGGCCGAACGACATCACTGTGTAGCAAAAAAATTCTGATCAGTGTTCTGAAGGCTGTAAGTAGTGCATCCTTGGGAGCAATCTTGATTTGATTGTATCCCGACGATCCGTCCATGAAGGAGAAAATTTCATGTGTTGAAGCGATATCCACCATCATCTTTGGTATGGGTAGTGGAAACTCGTCTTTTGGACATGCCTTGTTCAAATCTCTAAAGTCGACAAAAACACGGACTTGTCCGTTTTTCTTCTTAACAGGTACAACATTAGCCAACTATGTGAGGCACTGCTCTTCTTTTATAAAGTCGGCGTCTATTAATTTCTCACCTCGGCGATGACTTGTTCTATTTAGAGGCGCATTCTCCTGGGAGCTTGTTTTATTAGGGTTATATTCTTGTCCACCCCGAGTTTATGGACTGCAACTTCTGCAGACAGTCCTGACATTTCATCGTAACTCTATGCGAAGCAATCTTTGAATTTTGTTAATAGTTTGATCAATTCTGAAGATTCTTCGTCATTGAGTAGAGAACTTATAAATGTAGATCGGGATTGTTCTTCAGTCCCGAGGTTAATCTCTTTCAATTCATCAATGGTAGATTTAATTTCTTCCTCAAATTCTGGGGGAGCATCTTCTATTAGTTGATCAGTATCAATACAATCCTTCTCTGACTCACCAGTAACAACCATGCAAAATTCAGAATCATCGATTGATCCAACTGTACCAAATCCGAGACCCTCTTTTAAATTTGGAGTTTGACTTTTACCATTCCATAATTTTTCAAAATGTTGAAATTTATCTTTTGGCATTTGTTTTGGTAAGTGTCCCTGTTGAATTAACTTTTGAACACAAGTCGATAAGTAACCAAAAGGCAATTCCATTAACTCGTTAGGATCATCATCCAAATTCACATGTTTTTCAAGCTCAGTAGAGGTAGAAGCACTGTAAAATTTGATCGGCTTTATACCAACACTACGGATTTCCTTGACCTCTAATCTCTCCACCTTTTGAGGGAGAATCAGAGTCAGGGTCATAACATTCACATAGTGGTTTATCTGATCATACATTGTTTCATATTAATTCTTCTCTGTATCTTCTAAAGATATCTCGTACTGAGGTATCTTATGTTTTGTAATCAGTATCTCATCTTCAGAACTATTTTCATCACCAATGTTGATGCTTGGCCTAGTCCATTCAATGATTAAGTTGATTCTTCCTCGTCCACGTCCCTGGCCTCAACCTTGGGTGCGCGAACCAAAAGAACCTTCACTAACTTGTTGTAAGGGAGTGGTGGAAGATCGTTGAAGTGGAGTTGAATGAACTCCTCTTTGAAATTCTTCTGAATCTTCATCTTTGTTTGTGATAACTAGACCAGAGAAGATAGTCTTCTTTGGAGGCGCATAGTAGGCAGCTTCTTCATGGATACTAACTTCATGCACTGAAAATGGTTGTAAGTCTCCTTTGATACAATTTTCTTGACCAACTTTACAGTATTTGATGCACTGGTGTAGAGATGATGGAACCATATTGTGTTCATGAATCCATGGTTGACCTAGCAGAGCGTTAAAAGAGAACTCAGCGTCAATGATATGGAATTTAGTTTTTGTCACGAGTTCTTCAACCTTCATAAGTAATGTAATTGATCCAAGGGCTCTTTCTCCCTTTTGATTGAATCCTCTTAACATCATTTTATTGGCTGTAAGTTCTTGAGCTTCAAATAGGCTAATGTTCATAGGCTCATCAAGTTAAGAGATGCTCCAGGATCTACTAAACTTTGGACAACAAAAATCTGCCGATGTTGGTAGAGATGTAGAGTGGGTGATTGTGGTCGGAGGTACTGAGCAGCAAGTCTTTATCTGTGAAGGTTACCTCAGGTTGTTCTTTCAATGAACAAACTTCATCTGAGGATGTGTTGACCAACTGAGCTAAGAAAATTTCCGGGTCAAGCAAAGCTGTAACTAGAGACTCTCTCATCTCCTTTAATAGGATCAGAGCGTCGTAGATGCTTAATCGGGTCGGCAACTTCCTAAGATGAGCTAGCACGTTGTAGTCTACTTTGTATGATCCTTTGATTTTGACTTGATCATGTGGTTCTTCCACTGGTGGAGGTGAGGGTATCTCCTCTCGAGTCATTATATGCTTTCCATTGTCTGTTGGAGCTGTTCTTGGTGGTAACACTTTTTTCCTCCTTAAGTTAACTTCCATGATTTCTTCTACTTGACATATCATTATTGAATTCTTTGATGTCTCATCCTCTTCGTTGGAAAGATCTAGGTTGATGGTAAGCGGTGTACGTGATGCTGGAGAATTGGCTCCTCATTATCAGTGCTGTCGTAAACGGTGTCATTGATGTCTTCTTTAGACTTGACAACGAGTTCATCAGACTAAAGTACGATTTGAGAATCGTTTTGGGGATCAAGATCGAAACTAGATTGGTCATAATCAGTTATTTTATCACCAGAAACAGTTAAAACGTAGCTGAAATCACAATCATTATATTCATAAGACTCCAGAGGGACAAGAATATAATCGTACAAAGTCAAGGGTTAGAGGATTTTCTTCCTTGTATCCGAGACAACTAAGCTAGTAAAGGCGGCCCCTATCCTACCCCCTGTGCTATCAATCTTTGTAGTGACACTTTTCTTCTTCTTTGTCCTTGACAATGACAGATCTCTTGACGAAACCTTCATCTCGGGCTTGGTATGTTGTAAACTTTGAATAGAGGTTTGTCTTGATGCAGACTGAATCTTGTTCAGTATTTTCTTGGATGATCTGCTCCAGACCTCATTGCATCCTTCTGCTCTAGTATATGCAGAAGATCGTTTTGATGGATCCTGTATTTGATTGAGGACCCTCTTGAGTTCATCCCAAGTTGTACTCCATCTCTCTGTTCTAGTATACGAATCGATTGGGGAGATTGGCTCGGCCGAAATCATATTTAGGGAACCTTTCTCAGGTTCTCTTAAATTTTCTTTCGGGATTGTTATGTTCCCTTATTTAAGGTTCCTCTCGAGCCAATCTTTAAATACAAAAAAAATTTTCTATAGTGTGCCCAAGCAACCGGTGATATGGGCAATAATTTGGTTCATTCTTCCTACCTACCTCTTCGAGCTTCTTCGGGTCTGGTAGTCTGAACTCCGGCTTCTTCATCAGACTTCTGAATATTTTAGGTATAGCTTCATCTTTGAAAGAATGCACCATTTTACGTTGTTTTGACAAGGGCATTTTCTTATCCCCTGTTCGAGGTGATCCTTCTTGAGGCGGTCGCTGGTTAGATTGACTAGTCTGTTTCTGAGCATACTGTGATGAAGACTGGTGAGGCTCTTCTGCATATATCTTCATCGGCTGCTTTCCTTTATTGACGGTCGCTACTACTTCTGATTTCTTTTCAAACGCTCTGGTCACCTTAGTCTTTTCGTGTGGCTCCATGTGCTTGATTTTCTCTTGAATACTGCTGGCTTTAATGAGTAGCTTCTCGAAGGATTTGATGGTGAGTCCCTTGAGCATGAAATTTGTTGACCCATGTATGCTCTTGAGTAAAATATCAATCACATGATGTTCCTGTAGCTGAGGTTCACATTTCATGCTAAGGTTTCTCCACCTCAAAATATAGTCCACTAAAGTTTCGCTAGTCTTTTATTTTTCCATCACGAGCTCTTCAATAGACACATGATGTTGTGCCCCGACAAATCTTTTCGCAAACAACTGTTCCAACACCAAAAATGTTTTAACTGACTTGTTGGGAAAGTCAGCGTACCAGTCGAAAGCAATTCCTGAGAAGCTACTAACGAACTGCTGGAAGAATAGTGCTTCACTATTTCTCGTGTTGCCACAGCTGACTCGGGAATGTGTTATATGCTGTCTAGGATTTCTAATCCGATCAAATATCTTAAAGTTTGGGGCCACAAAACTCTTGGGGAAAGGCACGACATCGAGTTCCTCCAGGTAAGGTCTACCCTTTATAACCAATGCACCATCCTTAGATTGGGTTAAGGCGTCCCGAGCTTGTTCAACCATTTGCTTGAACTCTTTCTCTGGCATAGCACCTGATGGAGAATCCTTTCTATGTTGCTCATCTATATTTACTGAAGCAACCTCTCTTCTTTCATCTGTGATGTGTATGATTTCCGGCTGATTGATCTCTAGAGAAGCCAATTGCGGCGCTTGTGATTGCCCCTGAATAGTGGTCATGGCGGTCATGGCTACAGTCATTTCTTCTATTCTTTTCTCCAGTAGACTAACTTGCTCATCCTGTAGGAGGATGGACCTACACAGCTCATCTACGGCGTTCTCTTCAGTGTGAAGTTGAGCCTTGCACACATATGTGGTGGCTCTTGTTTCAATTACATGGACATCCATGAAATCTTCCTCCAAGTACTCATTGTAATCAAAATTTTCCTCATCGCTATCGACAGAAACTTCATGTTCTCTAGCTAACTCGAAAATCTTGATCCTGAGCTTCTTAACTTTCTCTTCAATTATTGATTCCTTAATCGCTTTAAGATCTGGAGGACCTTGATGGACATCCTCTACTTGTTCCTCCATCTTGCTAGCTATTATTGCGAATATGTTAGATATTTCATACCTTGGTTTCATTCCCTGTCCTTGTCCTGCAGGCTCACTGGACTATATCGATGCAGCGACCTAGGGTGCTCATACCTTTTTCTTTTTCGACAATGATGTCTCAGGACTGAATGTCTTAGTAGAAACATCGGTATGTCAAGGGAAAGTATGCTCCCCGTGGTGTAGACCGGCGACAGTGTCAGGTAATTATCTTATCTTTGCCTTTAGGTTTGTAGGAATATCTCCAAATTGGGTGACGGGTAAGATTTTCGGACCCAGTCTTGACTTAACCGGTCGACAACTTGTGGTTATAGTGGCGGTATAATCAGTAGTAATCACTGCGATATCAACTTTATTCCCTAAATGAAACCAAACGCGGATGTGAGTATGTAACATTTCAGTTGTCTTGTGGCACTGTCTGGCGGACTTAACGGCCTTCAAAAATTCCTTCTTCATGTGAGGGGAAATTACATATCCCACTCGTTTAAGTAACTCGCTAACTGAACATCTTTCTTTGGTAGCTAGCCTTTTGAAAACTGCACTAACTCAGGTGATAGGAGTGAACTTCTTTCTCTCCTCACCATGTTCATGAAGTGGTGGTAATGCGGCAACGATTCTCCAGATACTCTCATATCCATTGGTATCTGTCAAAGGATGGAATTTGCTCCCTTGTAGGAGTGGATAAATTTTTGGTAATCCTTCTTCATCTTGATGAGGCTTCTCCTCAATGGGTGTATTTTCAGGAGCCTGAGCTTTGATGGCCCTCCAAACCCTTTTATTGCGGTTCCTTTTTTGGGTTCAGGTTATTGGTACAGTCCTCGAGCTTGATCCAATTTCAAACATGGGTGGGACAGTTAATCCCTCAGTTGGATCCTTAATAATCATAACTTCTTTCCCCTTAACAGCAGCAGGGATTGCAGGTTTGGCGGGTGTCGTGATGGCAATATTTTTAGACTTCTTGCAGACAGGGAAGTCTTGAAGGCAGTTTAGGTTGAACTCTGGAGATGGTTCCTGTATTTTCGATGTGGCAATCTTCATTACCACAAATGGGGCTTTCCCGAGGATGACCTTGAGATCTTCAAATTCAGCTCCAAATTTGATGGTAGGAGCGAGATTACGGGCTTCATGACTCATTGGTAGGTTGCAGAAAAAGATCAGCGTTGGGTAGGCCATTGCAGCAGGCCTGAAAACAGAATGTTTCGGGGTTAGCTACATGACCAAAAACCTCGTAATATTTTTAGTGCAAGCACTGAAAGTAGAGGTTGATCTGTAAACCGAACGGGTCTTAATTTATGGGTTTTTAAAATTTTGTTTAAGAAAAATCAAGAGGTGTAAAATTTAATTAATATAAGAAAATTTTAAAGTGCGCACAGCACAACACGATTTGGTTTAATTTGCAGAATAGCAAATTAAATTCGGAAGGAAGATGGGAAGTAATTTAGGACCCAGTGTTGGACCCATTTAGTGGCAGACAATGCCCAGGTAGAATTAGTCCACCAACACACCTATTGGGGGTCCAAACCCACATGAAAATTTAAAAAGTCCTTAATGGCCTCCTGAACCCAGCTCTGTTCAAAGATGGTTGAATAGTAGTCCTGAAGTCCAAGGAGTTAGTCGTACTTTCCCATGATAGAAATGGGTAAAATATGTCAACAGAAGAAGGGTAATTTGGTCCAAGATGGACATGGAAACATTACCAATGTGTGAAGATAATATTTTTTGAATTGTATGGAGAGAAAAACTTGTCTCCAGCAGAGTCGCCAGAATCTATCAGTGTTATTTTGTGTTTGAGGGTTGCCCGTAAGAAATCGTCAGTCACTGGAATCAAAATCTTGTCGTCAGCTTCGGAAGAACATTTTAATTTACATATATATTTTGTTTTGGAAAAATATGAAATCAAACTGACCCCAATTTTTTCATAGTTTAAATGAAAGAGCACTATACCTCAAATACTGTATTTATCCCGAAGGATAAACACAAGAATTGAGGATGAGGCTCGATCAAATAAACTAAGGAATATATGACATCCACTTGGTCTGCAAAACCTTTATTTTTTCTGACAATTTCCCCTATTTAATATGAAGAATTAAATAGGGTTTATATTAAGCTGTGTTTGAACATGCTTCCTATAAGGCCAAGCTCCTATAGTTAATTACATATTAAATGACCGAAATCACCTAAGTAGACTCTCAATAAAAATAAAAAAACATTATCTTCAAGGAGTTTCAAAGGTTAGAACTTTTCAATGAGATCAGATGTAGAGGTGTGAAAAGGGATTGGCTCAAATTTGGAACATTTTGGTGTAAAGTTCAAAAAAGGAAGAACTAGGGGATATCATGGATACAGAGGAGAACCCCAATGACTTCCTAAGCTATCCTAATGTTTGGCTTCACTTTTAAAGAGAAACATTTAAGTGTTTCATCCTGCCAGTTTTTATTTGTTAGGGCTTACATTCGTGTGAAACTATCACACAAATAGCTTGGAAGATGTGAGGATTTAGGTTGTGACAAACAACAACCTCAAAATCCTAAGATGAGTTTTGGCTTATATTGTATAGCAGAGCTATACAAAGGCCTAAAGATAAGATAAAGATTTACGTTTCATAAGCAAGAAACCTCGAAGTCCTATGTCTTTGTTGCTTAAGTCTAAGGAAGGGAGATTGGTTTAGCTGGGGAAGACAGATTTTTGCTGTTGAAGATGGTCGTGCTGCCCACCATGCTAACTCCAAGCTCCTTGTTGCGACAAGTTTGAATTTTCTAGTATGTCAAGTTATGATGTCAAATCAGGTGGCTCTAGTGTTGAAGTTCTTTAAATTTTATGGGGGCATGTCAAAGTTGATTAGAGCGACACTGGTTAGGATCCTACGGTTCCCTCATTATGGCACCACTATTTTCTATTTGATTCACTTAGTTCAAATGAAGTTACTAAACTTAACTTAATGAGTTCTATAATTTCATTTAGACCATGGGAAGCCTCTTTAGCAACCGTAGGTTACCTCCTCTGAGGAATTTCCGATCATACGATAGAGATTTCTTAATTTAGTTAAAGTTGTAGTAGTGTGTGATGTTTGTGATTAAATTTTGAGTTGTTTATATTTTGAATATTGTGGTGGTGAATTTTATCTTTGTTGATTTTAGTTTTGATTTAGGTTTTGGTTTTGTGGCTATCCTAACAGTTTTAGTTTTCATGCATGGTGACATCGTTGTTTAGCATGCAAGTTTGTGCTAACATAAAAAGTACAATATGAAAGTACAAGAAAGACAACACTGTAAACTATAAAAAGCGTAACTGGCGAGTCTTCTCATTCCACCACATGAAACTCAAAATGCATGTTAGGGCATTTTATATGAAACATGAAAGTAAACTTTTGGTGACCTATCTAACCCTAGGTCATATCTTGGTGAGTCCCTATTTAATCAATTAAGGATGAATTTATCAAGCAAAACATATTAAGTTTGGTAGACCTCTGAGGTATCCAACAGACCTGGAAAAAGAAGCAGGTTCGTGCTACTCTCTCACCACCTAGTGAAAAGTCTCGAGCTCATTTAAACTTATTACGTTGAATCATCCTATAAATACCCTTGGTGCTTAGTGAGCATTGAGGTCTCAATTATCCCTAAGAATAGGGTAATTATCACTTGTGATTCAATTTAAGAATTATGTGGGTGAATACCCTTAAAGAGGCAAGTTTAAGAGACTTAGCCAAATTTTGACTTGGGCTTGTAGTGTTTGAATAATGTTTTTATTTTCAATGATGTTTGTTTTTCGAATTCTCATTTAAACAGTCTTGATTTAACTTAGATTACTACTAAGCCCTTAAGACCTAGGTGAGTGTCTTAATTAGTTTTGAAAATGTTAAAATTTCGGTCATCATGATT
>NEWO01002325.1:25396-37540 GCA_003013225.1 Phalaenopsis aphrodite
TTTACTTTCAATCTAGCCAATTGATTTGTTAAAATATGTTGAGTTTTACAACTAAAGTGAAGATTACATCTAAGATTCAGGGAGGTCAAAGCCCTTGAAAATTTGGTGCAAATAAATAGGGAAATAATATTATCGGGCATAGAATTGGAGATTTTAGAGTGACAGACTAAAATCCCCAATTCGGTCCTATCGTTTGGGTGTTGAAGTGTATATGTTAGCCCTCAGGTGAGGGGAACGTGTGAGCTCCGAATTGAGAGCTGGTATCCTCCCAGCTTGGCCGCAGATTCAATAAACAAGCGTAAGATTAGTCAATGTTCTTTATGCCTAGACCAAAGGGTAAAGAATAGGTATGCTCCTATTTGACACAATATAAATTGAACTAATTCACTTTATACATTCACTATAATTTCTTGACAAGGAGAATGATGTTTTCTTATATATTGAATATCACAATTAAACCCTCCTTAGTATCATTACTTATTTTAATAGTTATTAAAATTATTTATTTATTTCAATTGCCTATTAGTGACAGATAAGCAAATTGAACTTCGTTGTTTTGATTAAAGTATTGTTTTTCTAAAATCTTACTTCGTAACTCTAAACTACTCCCTGTGGGATCGATATCTAGGACTCCATTAGAGCCCCATATTACTTGAGCAATACGTATACTTGTGTTGATAAGTGTGACCTTACAATTATTGAATATTTATTATGTTCATATTTATCTTGTATTTTAAGCATATATCAAAAGTCGCTGTCACATAGCCCTGTTATACAATATAAGCCCTAACTTGTCTTATGATTCAAAGTTTGTCGTTTGTCACGACCTAAATCCTCACATCTTCCAGGTTATTTGTGTGATCGTTCACACGTATGTAAGCCCTAACTAATAAAATTGGCAGGATGAAACACTTCAATTTTTCTCTTCTAAATTGAAGTCAAACATTAGGATAGCTCGGGAAGTCACCGGGGTTCTCCTCTGGATCCATGACATCCCCTAGTTCTTCCTCTTTTGGATTCTACAATAAAATGTTCCAAATTTGAACCAATCCCCTTTTACACTTCTACGTCTGATCTCATTGAAGAGTCATACCCTTTGAAATTCCTTGAAGATAATATTTCCTGATTTTTACCGAGAGACTTTTTAGGTGACTTTGGTCATTCGAGATGTAATTAACTATAGCGGCTTGCCCTTATAGGAAGCATGTCCGAACCCAGCTTAATATAAACCATATTTAATCCTTTATATTAAATAGGGGAACTTTTTGGCAAATACAAAGGTTTCGCAGACCAAACGAACGTCATACTTTCCTTAACTTATTTGATCGAGCCTCATTCTTAAGTCTTGTGTTTATCCTTCGGAATAGATACGGGATTTTAGGTACAGTGCTCTTTCATTTTAAACTATGAAAAATATGGGGTCAGTTTAATTTCATCCTTCAGCGTCATTCCAAAACGGGCGAGGAGATTTTGATTCCGGCGACCGACAGCTTCTTACAGGCAACTCTTCACAAACCCCCGAAATAGCGCCGACAACCCCCAAATCTACCGAATTTACCAAATTGTTCTAATTGGCCAAAATTTCCAAAATTACCCAAAACACCCAAATTTGTTCAAAAATAATTTCAAACCATTTTAAACCACCCAAATTGCCTTAAACACCACAAATTTTCCAAATTTACAAAAATACCGCTCATTTTGCCATAATTACTATAATACCCTTGGTGACTCAAATTGTCCCAAAACCTTTAAAATCACTTCAAATGTCCCTAAAATCAATTTGAAAAACTCCATTGAGCTCAATTTGATCATTTTGACCTATTTTGACCAAAAACCCTAAATTGTCTTTGAAGGCTCAATTACCCAAATTAACCCCCAATGTCCACCAATTTGATCCCAATTCTCCCAAATTTCAATTATGAACTCAAATGCATCATGTCCAAGCTTGATTGTGACAAAATCTAAGTCCAATTGACTCACATTTGAATCCAATTTCAACCCAAATAAAAAAGCCCCAATTTGACCCAAACCAAAATCTCACTCAATTGAACCTCCAAACCCATCCAATTGCCCAATTTTTGAATCATAAACTATTCACAACCTTTCCACATATCAAATTGGACCTTCAATTAGCCTTTGTCACCCCCCAATTTCACTCAAAATCAACTTGGACTAAAACCCCCAATTTTTGCCCCAAATTGACCATATCTTCAAATTTAACCAAATTGAACCCTATAACCCCAAAATTTCTAGCCCAAATCAAACCCAAGTCTAACCCAACAAATCAAACCCAAGTAAAATTGACCCTCCAAATCAATTCAAAACCACTCCAAATCTTTTCTAAACTTTTTGTGACAATCATCATCACCAAGTTGCTCAATCAATTGAGCTCAATTTCATGGCTAGCCCAATTCAAACCAATTTGACCCAAATTGAGCCCACGCACCAAAATTGACCAAGCCATGCCAAATTGACTCAACCAAAGCCTCTATAGACACCTTCTAGACTCTAATGACCAAGCTAGACTCCCCTAGCCCACCCTACATGGGATATGGACCAATGGTTCCTTAATTAATGGGATTTCACCACATTTTTGCCATAAACTCAAAATATATTTACCATCATGCCTTACCATTAGTGTTTAACCATCATTAAGCACCCCCTGGCCTCCCTGAGCCCAGAAGTGAATTGGCTCTAGCTAGCCACCATCTCAGCCACCGAAAATAGCCAACCCAAGGGATCCCCAAGTGGCCAAAACCCAAAATTAAAATTCTCTGAGTTGGATAAGTCCCATTGACCATTAGAGCCTTTCTTCCCTCCACCTAAGCAAGCTTTAGAACCCAATGCCAAGCTCTGAGCTCCACCAGGTAGCCATGGTTATAAATTGATCTCTCCACGGCCAAAGGGGAGAGTGTTTGAAACCTTGGGGAAACTTTGCCAAAATCTCACCAGAGCCTCTCCAAACCTTCCTAAGTTTAATCTCCTTGCTCTTAGCCACTCACAGCCACTTCACACTGCCAATTTCAGTGAAGAACCAATTTCTTCACTGAAATTTACCCCGAAGTCAGGACAAATTTCTCCACAACTCCACAGTTAACCAAACTCCAATTAACTGTGCACACACCATCCCCTGAGTGAGAGGAGTTGATTCCCCACAAAAGCCCCATCATAGAGAGCCTCTAGCATAGCCCTAGATCAACAACTGAAATCGACCTTGGTCGAAAGCATACCTAAGCAATTCATCACAGCCCAGGACTTCATCTGGAGGTTCGTTGGACTAATTCGAAGCTACTACAACCATCTGATTGAGGCCTCCCCTCTCAGGTAAAGATATTGAACCTCAACCCTAAACCAAGCTTAAATTGATTCTATCTGTGTATAGACTGTATTTCATAGTGTTGTAACCATATGGACGTGTTCATCTTAAGTAGACGAATGTGTAGGAATAAACCCCATGTGATTTGGTTGAGTATTGAGAGAGATCTTAATGTTTGAAGTTTAATGGCTTACGAGTTAAGTTAATCGGGAACGATGAACGAATGTCGTCTGTTTCCGCGTTTATGCAATGGAAGATGGAGCGATACAATAGACTGACGAGGCGGCTACGTGGCTGGCAGTGTCAAATGGCAAAGCGCCGCCTGGAAAGCTCGACACGTACAAGGATCCAGCAGCGCCAGATGGATTGAATAGAAAAATAAGTCTTTTTTGAATTATTTAAATATTAGAAATTTGAAAATCTATATCTTTTCAAAGAAAAATCTATATCTTTTCAAAGAAAAATCTTAAAAATAAATTAAAAATATCGTATTGCTTAGTGAAGAAATGAGAATAAGTGGATCAAAAATAAAAATTATTTGTTGACTCTATGGATCTTAGTTAATTAAATACTCTATGTGGTATTTTAATTCATTATGACTAAGTATTGCTCACGATAACTTGAAATTTTTAGGGTTTATTTCTCATGATAGAGGCTATATTCTCTGATTTTTCCAAGGTCAGAGGACATATTTGTGCTTCTAACACTAATTTTCAAGCTAAGATGATTGTTTTTGCTTAAATTAATTACATAAGTTAAAATAACAATGGAAAATTATGAGATAAATTTTATTAGGTTTCCTGTGATCGGAGAAGCTTAGGAAAAATATTATGATGGTTTGAATAATTTTGTACATTTTTGTATTTAATCAAGTGTGTATATCTTATATTAAGTTATGTAAATTAAATATTGATAAATAACTAACAAAATCAATCCCACACTGTGCATAAAAATCATGTTAACCCACTGTAAAATTTAGAAATTATTTGATTAAGTTTAAGCACTAAAGTTGATTTTTTAAGAAACATTATATTATAATAAAAAAATTATTATATTAAATTAAATACACTTAAGAAATATGAAAAGTGGTTTTCTGAGTTCATTATGATCATGGGCACTTCGGAAAAATAAAATTTATTTTTTGATAAAATGCTTGATTTTTGTGCTACATTTTAAATTAAAAATAATTAAAAATAGTTATAATTTTGAAAAATAAAAAAATATTTCAAAATGTGCCTAATTACTTTCTGGTCGTTTAGGACTCATTAAAATTTTTTTCCTAATTTTTCTAAGTTAAAAATAAAAATTAAAATTTCAAAATGAGTCCTGATCACTTAGGACCCATGAATAAAAAATTTACTTCGATTGATTTAATACATTGAAAATCATATTTTTTTAGGTTTAAATAAATATTTATATTAATTGCCCCATGGGCTGAGTATTTTAAAATCTTTAAAGTCATTTGAATTATACTTAATGTGTTATGAGGTGAAGAGCCTCAAAGGCAAAGTGATAATTTTAGATTTTGATGCTTTAATCAAAATTTAGGATTAATCGAAGAGAAGAATGTGTAGTTTTGATCCTAATGAGTATGTTTGGATAATTGAAAGATAATGGGTAAAATGTACAAACTAATCTGCCATCTTTCCATGATAAGAATAAAATTGAAATTTGTTAAATTAGCAAGACTTGGAAGTTAAAAAAAAATTAGATGATCCTCGAGTGATGGGCATAAGTTAGGGAGATGATATGTAACTTATTTTAAGTCCATAATTAATGATGGTCTAATCTCTTAATCAAAATCCATATCACTTAAATTAAAATTCTAACATTTGCTAATCTTTTTCCCATTAAGATTGTTAAGGGCTAGGTAGTGATCTAGGCTTGATATTTAAATTCATTAAATATGATTTAGAAGGATAACATGATTGATGATAAACACTTCTAAGCACTACAAGCCTAATCTTAGTGGTGTGTACAAAATCCTTAATAATCCAAACTTGCCTTTGGGGCATTTACCCATATAACTTTTAAGTGAAATATCAATTGTTTAATTGAGTACCCTGCCTTCGGGATGATTAAAATGTCAAGATTCACCGAGTAGTAGGGTAATTTTAATTTGACATAGGATGATTAATAGAACAATATGATAAGTTCAAAATGAACTCAAATGTTTCATGAAATTTTTAAAATAATTCAGGGTCATTCCTCGAACACTTTGAAATCTCTTGGACGTTTTGAAGGACAAATTGAACTTGTTGTATTTTGTTCGAAAATCATCCACTAAGATCTTTCGAGACTAAATAAGTCATATGTTTGAGGTTTGTTAAATACACCTTAATCTACTCTTGTAATTTAAAGTTGTTGCAAAATTATATACATGTTGCAAAAGCTAACATTTCAGGTGGAGGAACATGAAGAATCGATATGTATGTTTTTAAGTTATTGCACTGCAATTTACTTTTATTTACCTTTCTGTATCTCTTATTTTCTGCTTGTAGACTTGCATGTTACACAACAAGGTCACCCTGCAAGTCAAAACCCTGCATGTCAATTTCCATAATCTTATCTTCCACTGGCTTTGAACAATCGATGATGAATGTCGAGCTCTTTCGTTTCCCTCCTTTCACACCAGTGCTAATCCTTGTTCGAATCATCTTTCAACAACTCTCAGCAAGCTCGCTTGTTCTGGAGTTCGTGCGTTAGGGAAACTAAGCGAGGGAGGAGGCGGACAACAGAAGGGCACGGGAGTAAAGAACCATTCGACACACATCGAAGACGTGGGCTACGGGGTAGATCCCAAGGCCCCGACTATTAAGGATTTCAAAACTGCGTTCCACCATAATATGTCCAAACGCAAGAACCAAACGACAATGCGGTGTTTTCAAAACGTCGGCCACTTATAAGCGGCCATAAACGACCCCTTAATATTGCCTAAAACTATCTCTTTCATGACCAAACTCTCATGATACAGTTGTGATTAGACAACGACGGGATTGTTGTGCACAGAGACCTTAAATTCTCAGCTTTCTCCTCTTTCCACACTTCCTTTTGTCGTGAAAGCCCGTCTTGAAATTATAAATTCACCGCGGTGTTCGGTAGCTTATTATTTATCAATTTAACCACGAATTTAACTTAAATCCAACCAAACAAAAAAAAATCCAACCCTCCCTTAAATTCAATTTTCTTAAATTCTATTATAAGTCGGATTTATTCTGCAATCATTTACGATCTCTTTCAGCAATCGACTCAATTTGATAAATTCAAATTCATCAGATTTGATAAATTCAAAGTCATTAGCATAGATAAATCCTATTTAAGATGAATCTAATGTGCAGCAAAACACTGCCATGATTTAATAATTCGGGCATTTAAGCCATAATCTAATCCCTGATTTCACAGACCCGTAAATTTTGAAGGTTTTCTTCATCTCAATGGTCAGACATTTTAAGTAAATATTTCTATTCCTCGGGATGGTATGTAATTCTTCAGATGACACATTCGATCATTTAAAAAGAGCAAGTATACAATTGAGACACTCATTAAAAATACTAACATTTAAGTATTTGAAATATGCTTAATCTATTTGAAATAGGAGTGTTATATATGTAGTATATGTGAAGTTTTGAAACATTATATACATATTTTGAAGATTGGGTGTTGTATAGCTAAGCACTTCTTTATATATAGGTTCGTGTCTTTTAATTTAAGAGTCAAGTACATAGATACATACCGCTTTAAAGACTAAAAAATGTCTCTCTTTTATTTTAGGAGCCACATGTAAATATTTAAAGATTAAGAAATTTTGTAACTTCATATTTTAGTTCAGTGTTATATAGGTGACATACCAGAAATCTAAAATTGATACATTTAAATTAACTGTTATATATGTAAATAATATGAAAATCTGAAAATTACTTTTTTTTATTAGGTGTTAAATATGTACATACATTAATTCATGCAAAATCTGTAAGTATCATATGTTTAGATTTAGGTGTTAAGTGTGTAAATACTTAAAGATTTGAAGTGTTAGGCTTGTGGATACTAATGAAAATAAAAAAATCTACACATGTATATCAGCACAGATAAATACAAACAAAAACAGAAAATTTGCATATGTATTATTAAATTTAAGTGTTATGGATGTAATCACAGAAGTATTGAATGGTATGTATGTAAATTTTCCAAAAAGAAAAAAAAGAAAAAGAAAACCTTAGAAAAAGGTATATCATATAAAATGATGAGGATAACCAAGTTATATTAGCTATAAAGGTAAAGACAAAGAATAAGTGAGCATTTCCTTCAAGTGATAATCATGAAATCAAACTATTAGGATAGGATAATAAAGAAGAAACAACAAGTTACGAATCGTTATATTTTTATGCCATCCTCTATAATCTCCGTAATTAATGACACAATTAGACTGAAAATTCCAATACCTAATAATTTGAAACCAGAACCTGCAAGGGAAACCAAAATTCTTGCCAAATATTAAAACACTAATATCCTAATCTAAAAACAAGGAACCATAGGACATATAAACAGAGATGGTGATATAAAATTTTATTCCCAAATGAATCTTAAACCCTATTTCTCCCAACCACAGGGAATTTAAAGTAATCCCATAATAGTGCGGGGCACATGAATTTGACTTAGAACTTATCATTTATGCCTCATTTACATGCAAGAACAGCCCAAGAAAGTAAACCGAAAAGGGTGGTAAATGAAAACACTATGATTTGATAGCATATAGATAAAAATTTTCAAGGAAAAGTAAATTCAGTAACCAAGGAATTATGCATAGCCTCTAAAAGTTCTTGTGAACAATTCTATATTAAAATCATTTTTAAAATATGTTCATAAGCTGTAGGACGCACATATGTATCTCCTTCTTCAAGTCAAACCCAAGTACATAATCTTGTACTAGAAATAAGTGCAATGTTCAGATTATGTAAAGAGAAGAACAAAAAAATGGCAGTCAAATTTCTTGATCTTAACAAATCTCGCTTCAAACAATCATAGATCGTGTTTAACAATCCTCGGATAACTTGAGATAAGTTACCGAATTCTTCATAGAAGAAGACCTACCGCCTCATAGTAAAAAAAAAAAAAACATTCTAGACCTCCATTAGCTTAAGTAACCGAAAAAAATCAATTCATAACTCAAGCCAAACAAGCAACATTTCAGAACATCAAAGAAAATATTTCTTTAAGAATCAGAAAAATAATTCCCATTGCATGAGATATTCCACAATTAAATCACAGAAGAAAGTGGAATTCTAAAAGATATTACCTCAAAGAGAAGAAATTCTGAGACAGGAATTCGGGGAAGAAACTTCACAAAAAAAAAGAAAAAATTGCTCTCCCAAAAGTTCATTCAAAGGGGTTATTTATAGCCGGAAAAGGGAAGAAGTGCTTACCAAGCAACTCACCTACGTTAAAGAGAAATGCACAGACGGCAAGAAACCGACCAAGAATAAAAAATAGGAAGGTTATCTTACGCATTTAAGCGGGAAAAAAAATCTAACGGCGAAGTAACCGGCGGCGGCAAGAGAATATCATAAGGAAAAGTTTGATTAGGTCTTGAGAGAAAGGAGGTGATCAGAGAAACGCAAGAGAGTCTGATTAGAGTTTCGAACGAAACAAACCCCATGGAGAAGGATGCAGGCATGAGTGGGGAGGGGAAGCGTAAGTTTATTTTTTTAATTAAGAAATTCCTTTTTTTCTTTTCATATTATTATTTTATTTAAATTCATCAATTTGCTCACCAATTGATCTTATCTGGAACCCTATCAATATACATATGCTTCCCGGGCAAATCGACGCCCCGAACTCGTTCGTGCGGTCCATTTCGTCATCCAGGGTCATCTATACAAGTTCGCCAACAATCATACCAATTTTACTCCAATTCACACAACATGGCAACTGAAGTTATTTGGTACGATCGGAGCCATTTAAAAAGCAAAATGCTGACCGATCTTTGCCTAAGCAACAACCAAAGTCAAGCAGACTGCTCGCGGTGGCGAGTCAACCGTCGTACGTCATGGGGTCCCCTCTTATGGCTATCAAATCCCTATGGGAACTCAACTTGAGCTTGAATACGTTGATTTTAATCGAGTAAATCAAATATTGAGGATTTGGAACAAACCATATAAAACTACAATAAGCGAAGAAATGGTTTGAATTTCTAAATATTATAGGTTTCAGTCTAGTTCTCTAGGAGTGTCAAACAACAAATCCTAAGGCTAGATCATATGCTCTGAGAGAAATGAGGACCTCATAAAAGTGAGGTCAACAACAACCCTTGAGACGTAACTAAATACGAGGGCTTCCCTATTTAAATAAATAAACACTATCTTATTCTGATAAGGTAAATAAAAAATCCTTGATTTCACAAACCCATAAATTTTGAAAGTTTTCTTCATTTGAGTGGTTAGAAATTTTAAGCTATTATTTCTATTCCTCAAGATGGTGTGTTATTCTTCAGATGACGCATTCGATCATTTAGAAAGAAATATCCTGTGTTCTTTGGTGGATATCAAACCTGCCAAAAAAAAACATCCACCAATAATAACATCAATGATGTTCACATCCACATCATATCACGATAGTATAAGAGTACACAAAAATAATCACAATGAATGAAATCATAGCAAATATACTAGCATATCTCTAAAAATCCAACATAATAAAACCAATACAAGAAACGAAAAAGGACTAAACGAGTATGATATTCAGACAAAAAAAAAATTATTAATCTTAGCGGTCAGCATCATCATCCTCATCCTTATCATGCGCCTCATCCACGTTAGGCATAGGTGTCTTGCGAGGACGATGAGCTTTGTGAGGTAGCTCTTGAATGGTTGCCTCCATGCTCTCAACTCTAGCATCCCTAGCTTGGTATCTCTCTCTCAACCTCGACTCATTATTATTCAGATTGACAACATACATGGCACACAAGTCCTTGGTGAGTGTGGCAACATGCTTAAGAGTCAAGTAGTAAATGATAAAAAATTAAGCTGAATTTTCAACTGATATACAAATGTTGATAAATTTTATTTTATTATTCAACCACTTCTTTTTCAGCCTAAAAATTGTCATTTGACTACATCAGCTAATATTTTAGCCTGTATTTTATGATTCTCCTATTTTGATCTAATAAGAATTTATCATATGGACTGGGGAGCAAAAGAATGTTTCGAGATTGATTCAATAATAAGAGGGCTCATTTAATAGAATTCCTAATTCTTTGTTTCTTTGATTTTGGATTCAAGTATTATGCCTTTAACTTCTTTAAGTTGTATTGAATTATTTTATTTTCGATTGTTTTTATTTCAATTTTATTTTTTTTAGGTTATGTTTTAGAATTAACTCGTTTTAGTTTTAATTAGCTTTAGGTGTTTCATATTTTAAGCTTTGTTAATTTTAGGTGTTTTTAGTTTAGTTTGTTCTATTTTTATGAATAATTTAGTTTTAGTTTATAAAAGCTTTAGTTGTTTTAATATTTAGAGTATGTTTAATCTGAAATGCTTTATATTATCTATCTTTACGCATTATGTTTGCTTCTAGGTTCTATATATGTTATTTGGCATTAGTTTTTATATTAAGGTACTAAACCATAATGGAGTTTAAGTGTTGAATATTTAGCTTCAAATTTAGTTTTAAGTTATATATTTTATTTTATATTATGCTAATGATTCATTAAATAATATAAGTATTAATTTTAAATTTTATTTGACCTTTATTTATTTTAGGTTAGGTTAAGATGTTGGCTTTTCTTTGGTTTAAACTGCATTAGATTTTAAACTATGTTATAAATGTGTTTCAATATTATTTTTTTATAAGTTTAGTTGTGTTCTGTACTACCAATAAATTATTCGGAATAAGCTGCCCCAAACAGTTTTACCAGAGAGGGGCTGGAAGGTCATTTATACAACCATAACTACCAATAAACTATTCTGAATAAGCCGCCACAAACAATAAGCCAGCTTATCCTGATAATCTGCAGGTTATGAAATTATCAGAATAATCTGCTTATTAGCACATTATAAATAATCAACAGCTGCCCCAAATAGACCCTATATATAGTTTTGTTTTAAAATAAGGCTTATTTATGTTTTAGATTTTGAATGATATTTAGTTATGCATTGATTTATGTTTTAGATTTAAGTTTAATGAATTTAATTTATGTTTGAATTTAGTTTAATGAACTTGATTTAGTTTTTGATTTAAATTTAGTGAATTTGACTTATGTTTGACAAACTTGATTTGAGTTCAATAAATTAAATTTGAGTTTAATAAAATTTATTCGATTTCAGTTCAAATATATCTTAAAATAAACTACAAATAAGTTGAGTTCATCATGAACCAAAAAATGGAACAAAAAGAAAATTTTGCTTGGTTTGTGTGCCTTAAACGATCCTCATAGGTTGACTTCCTCATCAGAAAATCATGTCAAAGATTAATTATTAGAGATTAATGAGACATGAAAGTCATTTGAGGTGGATATACCTGAATTATGGAGCTCTTTCAAATTGAGACCTGATCTTTGTGAATAAGATTAAAAAAAGTTCAGTGGAGTAAAGAGTCATGGGTTAATGGAGGTCTAGTATTTAGAATAACCAGCAGAAAAGAGTCAGTTAGCAAAGGAGATTGATCGCTTTGATACAACAACAACAACAACAAAGCCTTAATCCCACTACGTGGGGTCGGCCACATGAATCCTTTTTCTCCATTGCGTCCTATTTAGTGTCATATTTTCATTTAGTTCTAATAAATTAAGATCATTTTTAATACAATAAGCCCAAGTCTTCCTAGGTCTACCTCTG
>NEWO01002328.1:8565-25684 GCA_003013225.1 Phalaenopsis aphrodite
GGTTTAGCTAAGACCACTGCATAGAGGACCCAAAATGGAGTTTCTATTGGTCCATGGCTTTTTAATGGTGGTTGGTACTCCAACTCTATCAAGATACCCAACCTACCTTATTGCCCCTTAATTCCCCTAAATTACCCAAATACCCTTGGGACCTCAAATTTAGCCAAAAATCTCCAAATCTTGCCAAAATACCCAAACTTGTTCAAAAATCATTTCAAAAACCTTGAAAATACACAAGTTACCCAAAATCCCCAAATTGACCAAATTACCAAAATAACCCTCTTGGGCCAAAAATTCCAAAAAATTCCAAAAATCTCAAAAATTTCCAAAACCTCCCAAATATTCTCAATTTCATTTTCCTCAACTATCACATGACCCAATTTGGCCAATTTAACCATCTTTGATCAAAACCCCGTAATTGCCCTTTAAAGGCCCAAATTTCCCCAAATTCAACTTAAATGTCCATCAATTTGATCTTAATTTACCCCAATTTAAATCTTAAACTCAAATTCACTTTTTATATGACCAAACTAGACCAAATCCAAGCTTAATTGGCCCATGATTTGAGCCCAATTTTTGATATAGGTTAAACCCCTAATTTTGGTCACATAATCTAATCCCATCAAATTGAACCCATAGCCTAGTAAATTGACCCCAATTAATGTTGAAAAATATTTATAACATTCCTACACATAAAAATCAACCATCAATTGGCCTTGGTGAAGCCTCAAATCTATTTGATTTTGGCCTAAATTCAAAATTCCCAAATTTAGCTCCAAATTAGCTGTCTCCAAATTTCACCCAATTGGTTGCCTTAACCCCCAAATTGGCATCCAATTGATGTTAAAAACTCTTCATGAGGTACCTATTAACCATTTACAATAATTAATTTGAAGTTAGCCCAATGCTAGCTCAACATAGACCCAAGCCTAGCCCAACATGACCAAATTGATTAAAATTCAAGATTCCCTCAAATTGACCCTTCAATTGAGCTCAAAACCACTTCCATCCTTCACCAAAGTTGTTCATTATAATCATATACACTAAATGCAACATTTATTTGGGCCAATTTACATGGCTAACCTAGACCAAACCCAAGACTTGGTCATTTGTACCCACTTGAACCCATGCACTAAATATGACCCAGCCACCCTAAAGCAACCAAATTAACTCCACCTCAGCCATTACTTGATCCCTAAGACCGAGCCAAAACCCATCTAACCACCTAAACTAAGCCATGGACCAAAGGTACCCTAAATCAAGGGATCTTTTTTCCAAAAATACAGATGCTTAAGATATCCTTGCCAAATCAAAATACATTAGCATTAAATTGTTGTGATGGATTCCTCTGGATGCCCTGAGCACCTAACCACCTTCCGCTGGCCGGACGGCCAGCCTAGTGGCTGAAAAATGGTCAAACCGAGAACCACTCCCATGGAGCTTCACCCAAATCAAACCTAGAGGCCAGCTCAACCAAATTGAATTGTAGAGCTTCTCTGCCCTCCACCCAAGCACCACATTACACCCTCTAATTGGCCATGACAGTCACACCTTTGCCATTTTTATAAAAAGCACCTCCCACGACCATGGCAAGGTGTGATAAAAAGTTCTTAGAGAGACCTACCGATATTGACCACAAAGCTTCCTTAAGATCCCCTCAATGCATCCTAAATACTTTCCCTCACAAATTTCCACTACCAGAGTTCGATTTTGAGCTCGAAACTTTGCTAAAAATCAGGACAGAGCTCATTAAACCTCCACACTCTACCAAACTCAAATTAACTCTACCCACATCTTCACAATAGTGAAAGAAGCCAAAGTCCCATAAAATCCCCCTTCCACAGAGCCTCTACCATAGCTCTAGACCAACACCCAAATCTGGAAGTGATTGAATTCCTACTTAGGCCTTACACTGCAGTAAGAGGCTTAATCCCTAGCCTTTTTGGGCCATAACGAACGTGCCAAGACCCTCTGATTGAAGCTTCAATTCTCAGAGCAAATGTATAAAACTTCTCTTCCTCCCGAGCCTATTTTAATTCTACATTTGATTAGGCTTAATTTAATTGCATGATTACCATATGGATGTGTTCGTCTCACTTAGACAAGTCCATATGATCAAACCCGAAGTGATTTGGTTGAGTCTAGGCTAAGATCTTAGGGTTTTAGTGTGAACGGTCACGGGATCATTCTATCGGGGACGATGACGGGGAGCCGTTTGATCAAGCGTGTATCGAATGGACGGAGGAGATCAAGCCATACAACACTTTGAAACATAAACCGCGGGGCCGAGTCAGCAGCTACGTGGATGTCGGCGTCCAACTAGAGCGCGCCACACGTGCCTTCGGAGCAGCCGAGGATCTAGTCAGTACGCGCTGTTTAAATAGATAAATAGGGATTTTCCTATTTATTTAATTACCCCTAACTTCAAAAATTCATAACTTTGTATAAAAAAAATCACAAAAATAAAATAAAAATACCCTTTTGCTCAGGGAATAAAGGAGAATAATGTAGAAATAATTTTAAGTCCATGTGATGCAAATTTTATTTTTAATTAATTAAACACTGATTTGAATGTTTTAATTCTCCATGCATGTAGACTTATCACTATAACTTAAATTTTTGGCATGTTGTAGCCTTTGTCATGGGGAACATCATCTGATTTTTTCAAAGTTAGAGGAGGTTCCTAGACAGAGATCCATATTTTCCAAGTTTTTGCACTTTATTTCCTTAAATTAATCATGGAAATTAGCATGTTGATTAGAAAATTCAAAGAAAATTTTGGAAAGTCCACCATGACTAGAGAAGCTTTTTGAAATAATTTCATGGGTCAAGTAATTTAAAATGTAATTAATTTTATGAGCACTAAATCATTAAGATAATTAATTTTGAAAGATATCGACATTTGAATGACTTGATTTTTTATCTTCGCTGTTATTTATGATCCAAAGAACTCACCATAAAAATTTCAAAATATTTTGAGTACATTTGATAACTTAAATTGATTTTTAAAGATAAACATCATTTTTGACATTTAAATGATTTTTAAAAAGTCAAAATATAACTCAAAAATTTATATAAACTTATTTTTGAGTTCTCTGTGATCAGGAGAATTTTATAAAAATAAAATGATATTGAAGATAAAAACTTCATTTTCAACCTATTTTTAATATTTAAATAATTAAAAATCTCTAAAAATCACAAAAAAATAAAACTCATGGAAATGTTCTAAATTGCTTCCTAATTACTTAAGAATAATTAGAATATTTTTTCTGGTTTTCTAAATAAAGATATTGAATTTTAAAGCTTAAAAATGATTTTTTAAAGGCTAAAAATGGCTTTTCACTAAAACAATTCCAATAAATCAAATAAAATTCAACAAAATATAAAATATTCTTCTCTAAGTTCTTTGACCTTAGAGAGGCTTTTCAAAAATACAAAACTTAATTTTTTCCATTTAAAATATTTTATATTTAATAAATACCCCAGAATTTAAAATAGTTTTTAAAATTCAAATAAAATTCAAACAATCAAGAAATTTGGTCCAAAGGCTTCTTTAGTCTAGGTCTATCTCCAATAAAAATCTCAATGAATTAAGAGGCACCTTAGTCAAGTTAAGAATTTTCTTTGAAAAATCCTATTTTTGCATAAAAATAATTATATAAAATAAAATAAAATTTGAAAAATCACATTTTCTCCTCTCATGTCTTAATTGACCCATGAATGAGGTAGGATAAAAATTTTAAAGTCATTTGAATTGAATTTGACAAATTATGAAGTGTTAGAGCCTTAGGGGCAAATGTGTAATTTTGGAAATTTAGCCTTAATTAACATTTAGGCTTAATTCAAGAAGAAAAATGGGTAACCTCTGATATTAATCAATTTATTTGATGTTTGAAACACGAGAGGTTAATTTGTATAAACCAACATCACTTTCTTAATTAAAAAGATAAGTTAATAGATTTCTAAATTAGTAAAATTTGGAAGTTTATTAAAATAAAATGAACCTAGGGCTTCCGGGTATGAATTTTGAAGTCAATAATTAATCAATATAATACCCCTATTTTGATTTTTAAATAAAATTTAAATCATGAATCATGACCACGTAAAGCCTAACATTTTCAAAACTAATTAAGACACTCACTTAGGTCTTAAGGGCTTAGTAGTGACCTAGGCTAAATCAAGTTTCATTTAAATGAGGATTAGAAAAGTAAATATCATTAAAAATTAAAACTTCTTTCAAACACTACAAGCCGAATTAGGGTTAAAATTTGGCGAAGTGTTCCAACAAGACTAACTTGCCTCTTTAAGGGTCTTTACCCACATAATTCTTAAATTGAATCACAAGTGATAATTACCCTATTCTTAGGGAAAATTGAGACATCAGTGCTCACTGAGAATTAAGAGTTTTTATAGGATGACTTATTAAGCAACATAATAAGTTTAAAAGAACTCAGGATTTTCCACCAGACAGCAAGAGAGTAGCACATATCTGCTTCTTTCTCTAGATCTGTTGAATATCTTGAAGATCTACTAAACTTAATATGTTTTGCTTGACAAAATCATCCTTAATTAAACTCTTAAGGACCCACCAAGATATGAAATAGGGTTGGGAAAACTACCAAAAACTTACTTTTTGCCTCTATATAATCTGCCCTGACATGAATTTTGAGTTTCAGGTGGTGGAACGAGAAGACTCGTCAGGTATGCTTGTTACAGTTTTTAACATTATCTTTCCTATACTTTTATGATATACTTTTGTGCTGATACAAAATTGCATGGAAAATTAAAACTATCAGGATAGCCACTAAACCAAAACCAAAATTAAAATCAACCAAGATAAAATTCACCTCCACAACATTCAAAATATAAGACAACTCAAAATTTAATCACAAACATCACACAAAACTACAACTTCAACTAAATTAAGATGTCTCTATCGGATGATCGGGAATCCCTCGGAGGAGGTAACCTACGGTTGCTAACAAGGCTTCCTACTGTCTAAATGAAATTATAGAACTCATTAAGTTGAGTTTAGTAAGTTCATTTGGACTAAGTGAATCCAATAGAAAATAGTGGTTCCTGAACGAGGGAACTGTAGGATCCTAACCGGTGTCGCTCTAATCAACTTTAATATGCCCTCATAAAATTTAAAGAGCTTTAACCATACCTGATTTAACATTATAACTTGACACACTAGAAAATGCAAACTCATCGTGGTAAGGAGCTTGGAGCTTGCATGGTGAGCAGCACGACCATCTTCATCAACAAAACATGTTTTCCCTAGCTAAACCAATCTTCCTTCCTTAGACTTAAACAACAAAGCCATAGAAATTTGAGGTTGCTTGCTTATGCAACGTAAATCCTCACCTTATCTTTAGGCCTTTTTATAACCCTGCTATATAATATAAGCCCTAACTCATTTTAGGATTCCGAGGTTGTCGTCTGTCACGACCTAAATCCTCACATCTTCCAGGCTATTTGTGTGATCGTTTCACATAGATGTAAGCCCTAACTAATAAAATTGGTAGGATGAAACACTTAAATTTTTCTCCTCAAAATTGAAGCCAAACATTAGGATAGCTTGAGAAGTCACCGGGGTTCTTCTCTGGATCCATGAAATCCCCTAGTTTTTCCTTCTTTGGACTCTACAACAAAATGTTCTAAATTTGAACCAATCCCCTTTCACACCTCTACGTCCGATCTCATTGAAAATTCCTCCCTTTTGAAACTCCTTGAAGATAATATTTATTGATTTTTATCGAGAGTCTTCTTAGATGACTTTGGTCATTTAAGATGTAATTAACTATAGTGGCTTGCCCTTATAGAAAGCATGTCTGAACCCGACTTAATATAAACCTTATTTAATTTTTTATATTAAATAGGGGAACTTATCGACAAATATAAAGGTTTTGTACACCAAATGTATGTCATATATTCCTTAGTTTATTTGATCGAGCCTCATCCTTAAGTCTTGTGTTTATCCTTTAGGATAGATACATCGTTTGAGGTACAATGCTCTTTCATTTAAACTATGAAAAATATGGGGTCGGTTTGATTTCATATTTTTCTAAAATTAAATATATATGTAAATTAAAACGTCCTTCCGAAGCAGGTGACGGGATTTCGATTCAGGTAACAGACAGCTTCTTACGGGCAACTCTCCAACCAAAAAAATAGCGCCGATAGCTTCTGGTGACTCCACTGGGGACAAGCTTTTTCTCTCCATAAAAATCAAGAAATATTATTTTCACACATTGGTAATGTGTTCATGTCCCTCTTGGACCAAATTACCCTTCTTCTGTTGGCATACTTTACCCATTTCTGTCTTGGGAAGGTACAAACAACTCCTTGGACTTCAGGACTAGCTGTTTAACTATCTTTAAACAGAGGGATTAAGAAGGCCATTAAGGACTCTTTAAATTTTCATGTGGGGTCGGGCCCCCAATAGGTGTGTCGGTGGGCTAGTTCCACCTGAGCATTTTGTGCCACTAAATAGGTCCCGCACTGGGTCCTGAAATACTTCACATCTCCCTTACAAATTTGATTTGCTATTTCACAAATTAAACCAAATTGTGTTGTGTTGTGCGCACTTTGAAATTTTCTTATATTAATTAAATTTTACACTTTTTCTTAAACAAAGATGTTAAAATAACCATAAATTAAAACCCACCCGGTCTACAGATCAACCTCTACTTTCGGTGCTTGCACTAAAAATTACGAGGTTTTGGCCATATAAGTAACCCTGAAACTTTCTGTTTTCAAGCCCGCTGCAATGGCTTACCCAACGCTGACCTTTTCTTGCAACCTGCCAATGAATCGTAGTGCCCGTAACGTCGCTCCCACCATCAAGTTCGGAGTTGGATTTGAAGATCTTGAGGTCATCCTCAGGAAAGCCCTGTTTATAGTAATGAAGATCGCCGCTCCAGTAATGCAGGAGCCTTCTGCAGAATTCAACCTAAACTACCTTCAAGTCTTTCCTACTTGCAAAAAGTCTAAAGTTGCTGCCGTCGTGGCACCTGCTAAAACTGCTAGCCTCGTTGCTGCTAAGGGGAAAGAAGTGATGATTATTGAGGATCCGATTGAGGGATTAATTGTCTCACCACCTATGTTTGAGATTGGATCAAGTTCAAGGACTGTACCACTGACTCGAACTCAAAGGAGGAACCGCAACTGAAAAGTTCAAAGAGCCATTAAAGCCCAAACTCCCAAAGAGACACTTGTTGAGTTTGAGCCTCATCAAGTTGAAGAAGTGTTACCAAAAAATTATCTACTCTTGTGAGGAAGTAGATTCCATCCTATGACAGATACCAAGGAACATCACCAGCCTTCGTCACCGTACTCTCAGAAACAGAATAGTCAATCCAGCCAGCGGCCGCCTTAAGAGGGATCACCTCGAACAGGGGATAAAAGAATATCCCTTTCGGAGCGACAGAAAATTATGTATTCTTTCAAGGATGAAGCTGTACCTAAAATATTCAAGTGTTTGATGAAGATGCAGGAATTCAAAATACCAGAGCCAAAGAAGCTCGAAGAGGTGGATAAGAAGAATGAACCAAATTATTATCCATACCACATGTTGCTTTGACAAACTATAGAAAAATGTTTCATCTTTAAGGACTGGCTCGAGAGAAACCTAGAGGAAGAGCACATAACAATCCTGAAAGAGTATTTAAGAGAACCCAAAAAAGGTTCCATAAATATGATTTTGGCTGAGCCAATCTCCCCAATCGATCTATGCATTGGAACAGATGGATGGAGTACAACTTGGGATGAACTCAAGAGGGTCCTTAATCACATACATAATTCATCAAAACAAACTTCAATGAATACCGAAGAAGGATGGAATGAGGTTTGGAGCAGATCATCTAAGAAGATACTGAATAAGATCCAGTCTGCATCAAAACAAGCCTCCATTCAGAGTCCGCAACATACCAAGCCCACGATGAAGGTTTCGTTAGGAGATCCGTCATCATCAAAGACAAAGAAGAAGAAGAAAAGCGTCACTACAAAGATTGATAGCACATAGTAGGATAAGGGATGCCTCTACTAGATTGGTTGTCTCGGATTCGGGGAAGAAAATCCTCGAACCCTTGACTTTGTATGATTATCTTTTTATCCCTCTAGGATCTTATGAATATAATGATTGTGATTTTGACTACGCTTTGATTGTTTTTGGTGGTAACGTAACTGATTGTGACCGATCTAGCTTCAATATTGATCCCCAAAATGATCCTCAAATCGTACTCGAGTCCGATGAACTCGTTGTCAAGTCCAAAGAAGACATTAATAATACCACTTACGACAGCACTGATAACAAAGAGAAAACTCTCAAGCATCACGGTGCACCACTTACCATCAACTTAGATCTTTCCGAGGGAGAGGAAAAGATACCATAAGATTCAACAATGATATCTCAAGAAGAAGAAGTCACATAAGTTAACTTAAAGAGCTGAGAAGTGTTACCACCAAGAACAACTCCAACAGACAAAGGAAATAGATAATGACTCGAGAAGAGATACCCCCACCTCCACCAGTGGAAGAACCACATGATCAAGATAAAATTGGAGGATCATAAAAATTAGACTACAACATGCTAGCTCATCTTAGTAAGCTGTCGGCCCGATTAAGCATCTACGACGCTCTGATCCTATCAAAGGAGATGAGAGAGTCTCTGGTTACAGCTTTGATTGACCTAGAAATTTGCTTAGCTCAGTTGGCTAGCACATCCTCAGATGAAGTTTTCTCATTGAAAGAACAGTCAGGAGTAACCTTCACAGATGAAGACTTGCTGCTCGGTACCGCCGACCACAACCATCCACTCTACATCTCCGTCAACATCGGCAGATTTGTGTTGTCCAGAGTATTAGTAAATCCTGGAGCATCTCTTAACTTGATGAGCCTACAAACATTGACCTATTTGGATATTGAAGCTCAAGAGCTTACGACCGATAAGATGATGTTAAGAGGATTCAACTAAAAGGGAGAAAGAGCCCCCATATCAATTACATTGCTTATGAAGATTGAAGCACTTGTGACAACTGCTAAATTTTATATCATCGACACAAAGACCTCTTTTAACACTCTATTGGGTCGACCCTGGATTTATGAGCACAATATGGTTCCATCATCTCTACACCAGTGGATCAAATACCACAAAAATGGTCAAGAAAATTACATCAAGGGAGACCTACAACCATTTTCAGTGCATGAAGTTGGTATCCATGAAGGTGTTGCCTACTACATGCCTCCAAAGAAAATTGTCTTCTCTTGTGAAGTTATCACAAACAAAGATGAAGATTCAGAAGAATCACAAAAAGGAGGTCATTCAACTCCACTTCAACAATCTTCCACCACTCCTTTACAACAAGATGGTGAAAGGTCTTTTAGTTCGCGCACCTGAGGTCGAGGCCGAGGACATGGACGAGGAAGGATCAATTTAATTTTTGAACGGACTAGGCCAACTATCAACATTGATGATGAAGACAGTTCTGAAGAAGAAATAATGATGACAAGATGAAAGATACCTCAGTACGAGATTTCCCTAAAAGATATAGAAAAGAATGAATATGAAATAATGTATGATTGGATAAACCACTATGTGAATGCTATGACCCTTACTCCGATTCTCCCTCAAAAGGTAGAGAGTTTAGAGGTCAAGGAATTCTGTAGTGTTGGTTCAACACCGATCAAATTTTACCGCGCTTCTTCCTCTACTGAGCTTGAAAAATATGTAAATTGGGATGCTGATTCTAATGAATTAATGGAATTGCCTTTTGGTTACTTCCCGCCTTGTGTTTAAAAGTTAATTCAATAGGGACACTTACCAAAACAAATGCCAAAAGATAAATTTCAACTTTTTTAAAAATTATGGAATTGTAAAAGTCAAACTCCAAATTCAAAAGAGGGTCTTGGATTTGGTACAGTCGGACTAGTCGATGATTCTGAAATTTGCATGGTTGTTACTGGTGAATCATAAGAGGATTGCCTCGATATAGAGGATGAATCTACTGATCAACCGATAAAAGATGCTCCGCCAAAATTTAAGGAAGAAATTAAATCTACCATTGATGAATTGAAAGAGATTAATATCGGGACTGAAGAACAACCCCGACCTACATTTATAAGTTCTCTAATTAATGATGAAGAATCTGCAGAATTGATCAAACTATTAACAGAATTCAAAGATTGCTTTTCATGGAGCTACGATGAAATGTCAGGACTGTCTGCAGAGGTTGCAGTCCATTAACTTGGGGTAAACAAGAATATAACCCCAATAAAACAAGCTCCCAGGAGAATGCGCCTCAAAATAGAACAAGTCATCGCCGAGGTGAAGAAATTAATAAATGCCAACTTTGTTAAAGATGAACAATACCCCACGTGGTTAGATAACATTGTACGTATTAAGAAGAAAAATGGACAGATTAGTGTTTGTGTCTACTTCAGAGATTTAAACAAAGCATGTCCAAAAGACGAGTTTCCACTACCTATACTAGAGATGATGGTGGATATCGCTTCAACACATGAAATTTTCTCCTTCATGGACGGATCATCGGGATACAACCAAATCAAGATGGCTCCCAAGGATGCAACACTTACAACCTTCAGAACACAGATTAGAATTTTCTGCTACACAGTGATGTCGTTCAGCCTAAAGAACGTCGGAGCAACATATCAGCGCACAATGACAAAGATTTTTGATGTCATTCACAACTAAGTAGAATGCTACGTGGATGATTTGGTCATCAAAAGTAAACAAAAAATAGACCATTTGTATGATTTGAGGATCGTGTTTGAATGGTTACGATGATATGACCTTAAAATGAATCCCATAAAGTGTACCTTCAGCGTTAATTTCAGAAAATTTCTAAGATTCGTTGTACGTCATCGGGAAATCAAGATCGACTAGGATAAGATTAAAGCTATCTTGGAAATGCCTCCCTCTAAAACCATGAAACAACTACGTTCCTTCCAAGGGAAGTTGGCGTATCTGAGATGCTTTATTTCTAATCTCTCAGGTAGGTGTTAGCCTTTCTCGACATTAATTAAAAATGACGCCAAATTTATTTGGGAAGAAAAATGCCAGCGGGCTTTTGAGGACGTTAAGAAATATTTAATGACACCTCCTATCTTGGCAGCCCCTATCCCAGGGAAACCGTTGATACTTTATACCGTGGCTTTAGATGACTCTCTCGGAGCCCTCTTAATGCGCTCTACTACTTGAGTCGTTGCCTAATACAGATGGAGATAAGGTATCCATCTATTGAGAAGCATTGTCTGGGGTTAATTTTCATCGCACAAAAGCTTAGACATTACATGCTTTCTCATAAGATTACCCTAATCTCAAAAGTTAATCCATTGCAATATCTGATGACCCGACCAACACTCTCCAGAAGTTTAGTAAGATGGTCAATGATCTTATTGTAATTTGATATAACTTTTGTTCCCCTCCGTGCTATTAAGGGATAGATACTAGCAGACTTTCTCGCTGCACACCCACTGCCAGCTGGGTTCTCTCTCAACGATAAATTACCAGACAAGAAAATATTATAAATGGAATTATCCAGTGCACAATGTTGAAAAGTGTACTTCGATGGCGCTTCATCAACCAGAAAAGGCAAAGGATCAGACACAGTTATATCAGGCAAATCAGAGATTGATTTGATCTTTATCACGCTTGATAAGGGTATGATGAGGTTCTCATACCACCTGACAGAGCCATGCACCGATAATGAAGCAGAGTATGAAGCCTTAATCACCGGATTGAAAATGACAATCTCAATGGATATAACAAATATTGCCATTTATGGCAACTCCCAACTCGTCATTCAGCAAGTCGTCGGAAAATACAGAATTTTGAAACCAAGATTAGCAGAATACCATCAGTACATGATGAAGCTCCTGGAGCAGAGTCCTGACGTAACTTTCTACCGGATTTCTAGGGGAGATAACGCCCATGTCGACGCTTTAGCAAAACTTGCTAAGAAAATGGTGTGTCCCCCAGAGGATTCCATTGAAGTCACAGTGCAAGGAAGACGAGTCTTGTCTCGGATCGACTTTGAAACTCTACACAAACTTGGAAAAGAAGAAACAATAAATACAGTGGCATACATCAATGAAGATTGGCGCAAGTCATTAATGGAATATTTGCACACTGTAAAGCTGTCAGAAGACAAGTCTGAGGCGCACCACATCACAAGAAGGGCTATGTCTTACGCCCTGATGGGAAATGTTCTCTACAGAAGATCATTTGACGAGATGTGGCTACGGTGTTTGAGCAGAGCCGAAGCACAAAATATTGTTAAAAAGGTACATGCCGGATTGTGTGGCTCTCACCAGTCGGGGCCGAAAATGAAAATGAATATCAAAAGACTCGGATATTATTGGCCAACAATGATGTCCGATTGCATGGATACAGCTAGAAGATGTCATCAATGCCAAGTGCATGGGGTGGTCTTACACCAGCCTCCAAATGTGCTACACCCAATTGTTGCCTCGTGACCATTTGAGTGTTGGGGAACAGACATAATAGGTATGATAGACCCTCCATCTTATAGAAGACACAAGTTTATACTTGTCGCTATAGATTATTTCTCCAAATGGCAGAGGCAGTACCATTATGTGAGGTTACGACACAACACATCTTTCAATTTTTCAAAAGCCAAATCATCTAATTTTTTGGAGTACCGTGAAGAATAATTTCCGACAATGGGACAGCTTTCAGGAGTACAAAGATCAACAATTTCGTCAAAAGACATGGGAGAGATTGGAGATACTCTATGATTTATTATCCCAGAGAAAATGGTCTGGCTGAGGCTTTCAACAAAATACTGGTACATATTTTAAAGAAAATATTGGATTGAAACAAAAGGGATTGGCACAACAAATGATTAGAAGCCTTGTGGGTCTACTGGACCACTTTCAGGACTCCCACTCAATGTACACCTTATATGCTCATGTATGGAGCCGAGGCCATACTACCACTAGAAATCCAGACACCATCTCTGAGAGTCACCGTTGCCAACCAACTCACAACGGAAGAAAGTGCAAAACTCAGACTTGAAGAACTGGAGAGTCTCGAGGGAGAACGACTAGAAGCACAATAACATTTGGAGTTTTACCAGGCGAAGATGGTACAAGCCCATGACAAATTTGTCCGCCCAAGGACATTTAAAATTGGTGACCTCGTACTTGTGCTCAAAAGGCCTATTCTTGCACGTCGCAAAATAGGTGGAAAATTTTAGCCAACTTGGGAGGGACTATTTGTCATTGAAAAGGTTTATACAGGAGGAGCCTACAAGTTAGTGGTCTTATAGGGCGAAAGATCCATGTTACCAATAAATGGACGATATCTGAAAACTTATTACGCAACCTAACGCCTCTTGCCTCTGCTTGCTTTGAAACTTTGATTGTTTTAGGGTTATCTATGTGGCCAAATGTCTATGACCGTGTTCAAATTTTGTGATTAACCTCCATATAATGAAAATTTTTGAGAAAGAAATTTTAAACTTCAAATTTTCTTCTTTTCACTTTTAAGTATAATGTTCTACTAAATTAAACAAAACTCATATATAAAATAAACAATTCATTTCACCGAAACAAACCAAAATTTACTCTAATAAATACTTTATTTTGTTCTTGTTCATGACAAGTTTCGACCCACTGACATTTTTTCTTGTCATCTCCAGAAAAATGTCGGGACAGAGGCTGATCTTTACCTTCAAGGATGGTTGGAGCCTCGCACTAAATGAGGAGATGGCGCCGCAGGGCGGTACCATTGATTTCAATATGGATTTTAACTAGGTTGACATGGAATACGAAGGTCCTCTCATGGACGTAGTCAGCTGCAAAGAGAAAGAGGGATTGCCTTCACTACTGAGAGTGACCGCTAAAGATAATGTATCACGCAAAGGCAAGAACGTGATATCAGAGCAAGATCCGATGGAAGGGCCCAACCATCTGCCCTCCATGATAGCTACACATGTTGGAGGCTTAACAACCGCCAATAACAAACGACTACCAAGCACTCCGCTTTGTAGGACGCAACGCATAAATGCCAGCCGCAAGAAGCAGAGAGCTTTTCTACGACAGGAACGCAAACGTCAAAGAGAGATGAACAACTTGCTCACCTCTATTCCTGACGTGCATATTTATGATCCAGACCTGAAAGAAACTTCTGCTAGCTTATCCACCACAGATGAAGAACTAGAGTTTGTGACAGAGTCAAACACACTTTCAGTTTCAGTTGTTTTGTACAAGGGTTGCCTGACGTGCAATGTTGAAATACCGGCTGGGACATCAGCCATGGACATGTTTGTAGAATGACTAGATTGCAATGTTCTACATCTACAACATTTCAGTACATTGGAAGAGTACACCTCAAGCACCAACGGATCTCAAACTTCAGATTTTATGATGGATGAACCATATGTCCCACTAGGGATGGATCAGTATGTACCGTGGAGCCCAGGTTCGTACATCCCGCTAGAGGCCAAGTCTCATGCTCCAGATCAACCTGCGCTAGTTTGGGTTCTTACCAATGCTCGAAGGAAGGAACGCCCATGATAACTGCCAACCCCTGGTATGATAGAATACTACAAGATAAGTAAAGTATATAAAAGAGAATTTGAGTTTTATGAAGAAGTTCAGGGAAATTTCATCAATATACTAGAAGGTCTGGAGCTGTATACCAGGGTTTTCTCTGAAAATGATGAAAGACACATTCTGGACTATATCTTTTATTTAAGAGATAGAGGCCGAACTAGCCTTCTCATGGAAAGGACATATTCCGAGCAAAAGAAATGGTTGAGAGGAAAGGGAAGAATCACCATCCAGTGTGGCTGTTGTTATAACTTCACGAATGATAGACATGGGAATCCATCTGGGATCCTCAAACATGATCAAGTAGATCCGCTATTGCCAATGATAAAGTGGATGATAAAAAAAATTGTCAAATGAAATATTCTACCTGCTACCTGCATTCCCAATAGCTGCATCATCAACATATATGAAGAGGGTGATTGCATTCCTCCACACATTGATCATCATGATTTTGTGAGGCCCTTATGCACGGTCTCATTTCTGAGCAAAAGCAATATTTTATTTGGGAACAAAATTGATATCGTCGGCCCTTGTGAATTCAGAGGTTTTGTGGAGATTTCTCTACCACTCGGTTCAATACTTGTTCTTAAAGGCAACGATGCAGACGTTGCCAAACATTGCATTCCAGGAGTACGACACCGTTGGGTGTCTGTGACTTTTTGCATGATGGATGACAGCAAAATGCCGTATGGATTTCAGCCGGACCTAGAACTGAAAGAACTACTACCATACGAGCTATGAGAGGGTTGTACTTCTAAGTACATGCAAAGGGAACTCTTATCCTGGAGCATGACTTAGAAGGTCTGCTTGATTAGGAACTTGTCATACCTAGTACAGACGGTCAGAGGATTCCCTTTTTTTTAGCAACATGATATGTATCTGTTATATTCAGCTTGCAATGTATTCATAACATGAGATGTTCTAAATGTATTTTGACATGGACTATATATTGAACCTTTTGAGGTGTTAGCCTCTGTTCGATCTGTGACATGTTTTTATCGAAGCAAATTAATGAAAATTTTTCTTAGGAGTGTGACTTTTTATCAGTTGCCTTTTTGTGAGATGGATGAAAGCCACGAACAACACGTTGATGCAGAATACCAATGAACAAAGAACAAAACAACAAACCATTAACAATAAATAAAATTTAAATAAAATAATCACCGATAAATAAAAAAAACAAAACAAATTTCCTTAAGAAAAAAATCAACCAATTAAAGTTAAAACTTTAAAGACATTCTGAAAAATTAAATGTGATAAAAATCTGTTGAGTGGATTCTCTCATTTTCAGAGTTTCATACTCTTTGTGCGTGCAGCACAACCATTTTTATCTGCATTAACTCTCTTTACATCCCCACGGAAGTTTGCATTTTGCAAAACCCCACAAAGCTCTACAAATCTTCTTCAACAAAGTCAACATTTTCACATGACACACTTTTGCAAATTCAACACCACAAGCTCTTTACAAATTTCAAATATCATTTTTGAATCAGTACCTAAATTCTGATTCTCACCTTTCGAGGTCGATACCTAAATTTTGACTATCTTCTTGGAATTGTTACCTAAATTTTTAATTCTCACATTTTTGAATCATTACCTAAATTCTGATTCTCACCTTTTGAGGTCGATACCTAAATTTTGACTCTCTTCTTGGAATTGAGACCTAAATTTCAATTCTTAAATTTTTGAATCCGTACCTAAATTCTGATTCTCATCTTTCGAGGTCGATACCTAAATTTCGACTCTATCCCTGAAATTGATACCTAAATTTCAATTCTTCTTTTGAATCAGTACCTAAATTCTGATTCTCATCTTTCGAGGTCGATACCTAAAATTTGACTCTCTTCTTGGAATTGATACCTAAATTTTAATTCCACATTTTTGAATTAGTACCTAAATTTTGATTCTCATCTTTCAAGGTCGAAACCTAAATTTGTTTCAATTCTTACATTTTTGAATCAGTATTTAAATTTTGATTCTCATCTTTCGAGGTCGATACCTAAATTTTGACTCTCTCCCTGAAATTGATACCTAAATTTCAATTCTCACATTTTTGAATGAGTACCTAAATTTTGATTCTCACCTTTTGAGGTTGATACCTGAATTTCAACTCTCTTCTTGGAATTGATCCCTAAATTTCAATTCAAAATTTTGAATCAGTACCTAAATTCTGATTCTCACCTTTTGAAATTAATACATGTTGACCTCACTTTTGGTTGAGGTTTAGTTTTTTCCTATTTAGTAGCCTAAGGTCTAGCCATAGGAATTTCCTATTAACTATTATTAGGAACTCAAGATGAGTCACCCGTAGGACTGCTGGACCTTAAGGTGTTGGTCTGAAGCTAATTCACTCACTACACTCATCTACACTCACAGTCACTCACAACCCTAAACTCAAATTTCTAGCCTAGATCCCTTGATCTTTTTGGGATACTCATGTAGATGATCCCCTAAACCTACCATCCTTAGGGCTATGGTTTGGCTAAGACCACGATGTAGAGGACCCAAAATGGGGTTTCCA
>NEWO01002329.1:7345-30101 GCA_003013225.1 Phalaenopsis aphrodite
AAATGATGCCTATTAACTTTAAATATCTTTCCATTGTTAGGATCTTTAATAATAACAGTTACATAATGATAGACTTTAATCACTTTAAATGGTTCTAACAATCTGTATTTTAGTTTTCCTGGAAATAATCTCAATCTTATCTTCCGATTATGTTATATTTTCATTTTCTCTTTATAGATTTTTGCATTATCATATGCTTCATTTCTAATCTCCTCAAGTTCATTGAGTTGCAATAACATTTTTGTCACCAGCATCCTTTTAAATTAAAATTAAATTCTTTCATAGCCCAAAATGCTTAATGTTCAAATTCTACTGGTAAATCACATGTTTTTCCAAAAATCAATCTATATGGGGACATTCCTATAGGAGTTTTATAAGCAGTTATGTATGCCCATAATGCAGTATCTAGTCTAGCAGACCAATCCAATTTATAAGGATTTATAGCTTTTTCTAAAATGCGTTTAATTTCATGATTTGATATTTCGGCTAGACGACTAGTCTGAGGATGATAGACAGTATAGCATCTATGCATTATACCATATTTCTTGATCAATTTTTCGATTCTCTTATTCCTGAAATGAGATTCTCCATCAGTAATGATTACTCTGGGCATTTCATATCTTGTAAAAATAATTTTAATTAAAAATTTAGAAACACTCCGAGCGTCACATCTAGGCACAACAATAGCTTCAATTCACTTAGACATATAATCAACAACAAGTAACATATATAAATTTCCAAATGATGGCATAAATGGTCCCATAAAGTCTAATCCGCACACATCAAAAAATTTAACTTCTAATGTGTAATTTAGAGGCATTTCATTTCTTCTATAAATATTTCCTACTCTTTGACATCTATCACATGTTTTAATATATTCATTAACATCTCTAAAAATAGTAGACCAATAAAATCCAGCTTGCAAAATTTTATATGGAGTTCTATTTGTTCCAAAATGTCATCCAAATTCAGAATCATGATATCTTTCAATTATCAGTTTAGTTTCTTCATGAGACACACATCTTTTAATAATAAGATCTTTACATTGTTTATATAAATATGGGTCATCCCAAAAATAGTTTTTTTGAATCATAGATAAATTTTTTTAATTGTGGATTCTTGATATCAGGTGGTAGAATATCACTTATAATGTAGTTTATTATATCAGCATACCATGGTACATCTATTTCATCAATACTATATAAATGTTCATCAGGGAAATTTTCTAAAATTTCATTTGCAAAATTAGTTAATATTTCTATTTCTATTCTAGACAAATGATCATCTATTTGATTATCATTTCCCTTTTTATCAACCACGGTAAAATCAAACTCTTGCAATAGAAGTATCTATCTAATTAATCTTAGTTTAGCATTCTTCTTTTACATTAAGTATTTAATAGCAGAGTGATCTGTATGCACTGCACATTTAGTTCCAATTAAATAAGGTCTAAATTTATCAGAGGCATAAATAATAGCTAATAACTCTCTTTCAGTAGTAGTATAATTAATTTGATCATTATTTAGAGTTTTATTAGCATAATATATAACTTTAAAAACTTTGTCATGTCATTGTCCTAATACAGCCACAATAGCATAATCACTAGCATCACACATTATTTTAAATGGTTTCTCCCAGTCAAGTGGTACTATTATAGGAGCAGTGATTAATTTTTTCTTTAATAATTCAAATGCTATTATGCATTCTTCATTAAAATCAAATTTCGTATCTTTTTCCAAAAGTTGGCATAGGAGTTTAGTTATTTTTGAAAAATTTTATATGTGGCGCCTGTAAAAACCAGCATGTCATAGAAAACTTCTCCCCTTTAGCACTATTAGGAGGTGGTAATTTTTCTATAACTTGGATTTTTGTAGGATCTACTTTCATGTCTTTTTCAGAAATTTTATGCCCAAGAACAACACCTCCTGCAACCATAAATTGACATTTTTCTAAATTTAAAAGTAAGTTGATTTTTTCACATACTTTCAAAACTTTTTTTAAATTATTAAGACATAACTCAAATGAAGTCTCAAATACAGAAAAATCATCCATAAACACTTCCATTCCATGCTCTATAAAATTGCTAAAAATTGACATCAGACATCTTTGTAATGTTGCAGGTCCATTACTTAGTCCAAAAGGCATTCTACAAAAAACAAATGTTCTGTATGGGCTTGTAAATGTTGTTTTCTCTTGAAACTCTGGAGTGATTGGAATTTGGTGATATCCGGTATATCCATCTAAAAAGCAATAATATTTGTTCCCAACCAATCTATTCAACATTTGGTCTAGAAAGGGTAAAAGAAAGTGATTTTTTTCTGGTGGCGATATTTAGTTTTTTATAGTCGATGCAAATTCACCAACCAGTTACTTGTTTTATTGGTATTAATTCTTTTTTCTAGTTTTCTTCAACTGTCACTCCTCCTTTCTCCGGAACACAGTGAATTGGGCTTACCCAAGCACTATTTAAAATAGGATATATAATTCTAGCATCTAACCACTTTAAAATCTCTTTTTTAACAAATTATTGGGTTTAATCTTCTCTGAGAATCCGCTTTAGGTTCATACTGTTCATCTAATAAAATTATGTACATACAAATTGAAGGACTAATTCCTTTAATATCTGCTAAATTCAATCCAAAAGCCTTTTTATACTTTTTCAACATCTCTATCAACTTTTGTTCCTAAATTTCAGTTAACTCATAAGAGATAATAACTGACAATGTAGATGACTCTCCTAAAAATACATATTTTAAATGGGCAGGTAATATCTTCAATTCAAGTTCAGGTGGTTTAATACTTGAAGGTAAGATTTTTACTATCATTTTTCAGTAAGTCTAATGCTTCAAATTTGCCCTGAATATAATCCAAATCTTCTTCTTTTACTTCATCTTTCGTATAAAAAATTTCTCCTTGCTTTAATTTATCTTCAAACTCATTCTTAGACTGCTCATTACTTAGATAATCAGTTACTTCCATCCTGAAAACATTCATTATTTTTTTCTATTGCAGGATATTTCATAGCTTTTGCTATATTAATTTTCACTTCTTGATCATTGACCCTCATTATTAATTGTCCTTTTTGCACATCTACTACAACTCTCCCTGTTGCGAGAAATTGTCTCCCTAAAATAATAAGAATCTCTTTGTTTTCCTCCATATTTAATACTATAAAGTCTATAGCGAAAATAAATTTATCCACTTTTACTAGCACATCTTCTATAACTCCTTTTGGATAAGTTATTGATCGATCAGCTAACTGAAGAGTTACAGTAGTGGGGGAAAATTTTCCCATATATAAACATTTAAAAATTGATAAAGACATAAGATTGATACTCGCTCTTAAATCACATAAAGCTTTTTCGTAAAACTTTTCTCCAATTGCACAAGGTATAGTAAAACTACCAGGATCTTTCAATTTTTTAGGAAGTTTTTTCTGAATAATAGCACTACACTCTTCACTGAATGCAACGGTCTCATGATCTGTAAACTTCCTTTTCTTCTTTAATACATTGTTTATAAATTTCACATAACTTGGCATTTGTTCCAAAGCTTCAACAAAAGGAATACTTATCGTTAACTTCTTAAGGATTTCCAAAAATTTTGTAAATTATTTATTTTTATTCTTCTGCTTCAGTCTTTGAGGAAACAGAGGTAATAATTTTTCTACAAGGATCTGTGTGTGTGTGTTCATTTTGCACATTTCTTCATATTTGCTCCAAATTTGACTTTTTTTTACTCCTTTTAGAATTCTTCATCCATTTAATTGTAGCTATAAGAAGAAGACACAAATATCTTTCATTAAAGCACGATATCATAAAAAATAGGTATAAAATGTGTATAAAATCCTTGTATATTTTAGGTGTATCAAAATCCCTCAAACTTAATATGTTACTTGTCCCCAAGTTTTCTTTCAATCTTTAAAAGCCAACATAAGTTGATAATGTATATGAGTTACTTTATGAGTTACCAAAATTTTGATGTAGAAATATAGTAGTCCAACTTAAAAAACATACTAGTAAATGAGACCATCTTAAACTTTAGAAATTTTTAATGTTAAGAAATAAGAAAATATGAGTTCCTATCTGATTCAGAAATATTGTAGATTTTCCAAATATAAAGTTTAGGCATTTTATCATCTCTACTTAAAAATTTTAATTAAGCATAATTTTATTTACTATGTTATTTTCTTAAGCTTAAGAGTTTCTCAAGTTTTCTACTTTAAAAAAATTAGATGTGGAACCAATTTTTGATTAGGTGCAAATCCTTGAGCTTCTTCTCCCTTTTTCAACTTTTTCTTTTCTTTTTCTTTTTTTTTCTTAGGCAAGGATTACTATCTAAATAGGCTTTTAATGGTTTTAAATTCCACTCTTCCTTACCTAAAGTAAATAGTTGATATTTTTCTATCACTTAAAAACATAATAATAGTTTTGAAAATTAATTTGAATAAAAGAAATTTAAGTTTTGAAAATAAAAAGTCTAAATTTCTAACCTTTTCAAAAATACAATTTCTCCTACTGAAGATAATTACTCAATACTTAGCATTTTCCACACTAAAAAAATTTTAACTTTAAGTTTTTCTACAATACTATGAATTTTAACTAAATTTTTTACTCATTTCTAGAGTCAAAATTTTACGTTTGTGATGTAACTTCATATACATAATCATTTTTTCAATCAAAATCAAATTTATTTGAAATACATCTAAAAAAAATAAACTTTTAAGTTTCTTTAAAATTTTTCATCCACCCAAACTTAAATTTTTAATAGAAATAAAACATTTTAGCATCATATACAAATAAGCAGGAATGAAAACTAACTATAACATGCTTACATGAATTTTTATATCCTAAATATGCAAGTACAAAAATTGAAAACAGGATTAAAAATTTAATTGATCATATTATCTTTTACTTTAAATACAGAGATTCATCTGGCTTTTATGCAGTGAAGTATAAAATAAAAGCAAATAAGCACACTAACAAACATACATGACTGCAACATAAAAAAAATAGCTAGTAGTAAATTGAAAATTTAAAACATGCAACTTTTAAAAGTAAAAAGTTAGCTAAACTCTAAACCTTATTAATTCTAGAATTAAGTTTAACAAACACTAACTAAATACATTAAACAACACAATTAAAACAATTACTACCACTAAAAATACTAGCTAAACATAAAAATTCAAATACATCACAATAGGTGTATGAAGTAAAACAAAACATAACAAAAACTAACAATCTCTACAATAACAACTAAAAGCAAAACACAAAGTACAGAACAACTGCACTAACAACAATTCATATCAACACATAAACTAAATACATAAAACAAAACTAAAGATCCCAACAAATCCTCACCTTCTTCTTCATCACTATCATCACTACACCAAACAACTGCAAGCTCATATGGTGGATATCTGGGATACTAAGGAAATACTGCATCTCGATTACCTCTGTTGAGATGCTCCATAGCTAAGTTGTATTCCTCCACATAATCACATCATCTCTTCATATACCCATCCATATGCTCTGCAAAATGCTCTAAATTTTCCAATTTTTCATTGGTAAAAATAACATTATTTAATATCTTTTCCATAAGCTGCTGCAGAAGTACTGGAGAATCCACCCTTCCAACCAAAAATAGAATGATGTGAATAAGTCTTCACATTTGCACTGGTAATGGGCTTCAATGGTTGTAAGATCTCCTCCCAGCTATCATATCTAACTCCAGCCTGTTTGCATAAAGAAAAGATCAAGGATGCAAATCTCAAACCTGTAGTAGTAGTAGTGGTAGCAGAACTGGTAATAACTCCATAAATCAATCCTCCAATATCAATTAGCTTGAACTGCTAAATAGAGTAGTTCAAAGTTGCTCTCTCTCTATTCACTTCACTCAAATGATTTGTAGGCAGCAGACAAACAGATATAAAATAATGTCATGCCTTTATAGTGGAATCTAACTTTGAAGTAAAAAAGTTTACTCTTCTTTCATTCGTAATCTTCCATAATCCTCTCCTAACAGTCAAAGATGAAATAATATCATCTAGCTCCTCCTCAGTAGGACTATAGTTTGAATAAAAACACAAAGTACTCGGGGGCAAGTGATAAAACTGATTAATTACCTCATGAGAAAATGGTATTGTCTTCTGTCTCACTATGAATCCTTCCTCATCAGTCTCTGACATATTAGCATAGAACTCTCGTACCATAGAAATCAAGGACACAATAGAAAAATAACAGAACTGCTCCCACTGGCGCCTAACAATCAACTCTTCTACAGCTCCTCCCGGACTTTTGAAACATTGCTCAAAAATTAATTTCCTCGAATGCAGTGCATCACTGTATCGATCCTGAGCTCTTGAACTAACAATTTTAATTGAATTGAATGGAGCTTTTCCCTTGATTCTCTTCATTCTTGATGACATTTTCTAAAAAAATGTAGAAAATTTAAAATAAATTTCACAACCAACTCCAAATCACTAAACTCAACTCTTAAAAGCTTATAATAAAAAATCTATGCATTTTCCATCAATTTTTCTAAAATTTTCACCATGAATAGTGAGTTTCAGGTAACTCATGAATGTGCTCAAAATACATTGTGAAAATCAAAAACTTTTTCATAGAAGTGAAGCCCTTACCTCAAGAAGATATAATCTAACAAATTTGGCTTGAAGCTACCATGAAATCCCCAAATACGGTGTTGTCCTAGCTTCTAATTCACGAAAAATCGAGGAAGAAGGAGAAGAGAGGAGTGATAATGATGTTTTTCGGTCCAAAAATTCACTTAAAACCGTTCGCGAACTGGCGCTTAAGCGCAAATGGTTCGGTGCTTAGGCTTCTATCTTTCTGTTTAGGCAGCACTTAAGTGCAGGTTTTGGCTCTTAGGAGCCAGTGCCAAATTTTGATTTTTCTGATTTAAGTGAAATGCACTCCTAGCCAAAGTTAAACAACCATATATTGTCTTAAAACACAGTAAATAACCATTTTCTCCCCTCTTATTTCTTCTTTTACCGAGGATTCACCAATTTAAACTAATTTGATTCAACACTAAATAACACAAAATTTCACACAAACGAAACATTTATATTAATTCACGAATGATTGCAAACACTTTCAAATACATAGATGCTCAATCCAAATGTTCTCGAATGAGAAAATTCTTAAACATAATACTAGATCTTAATAACATAAAACACACATTAAAACACTAAACATAAACAAAAAATACACACATAAACAAACACTAAACACATAAACTCTAAATGACGAACTTAATTCCATTCCCTAATAGATGGAGCAAATTCTGGCCAATCACTAGTCTCTCCTTCAGTATTTGAAACATATATCTGAAAGAACGAACGATGATTAATAACTCTAGTTGAATCTTTTTCAATCCAATTGTTCTTCAAATACATTGCCTTGTCTGCTTCTTCTATAAAACTAGTATGGCTAAACTACATCTTAAGTTTCCATCTCATATGATCCAGATGTGTGTTAAATTCCATCACTTTCGCTTCAATCGAAGTCGCGTTAGCGTCAATTTTAGTGATTTTATCTGTTATACCTTTGATGTTAATGGCTAGGAAACCATTATACATCTCTTGCGCACTCTGACTAATAAACTTCTTTCTCATTACTTCCTCCTTCTTCAAATCACTCTCCCAAGATGACATTTTTCAAAACTTCTCTCTTTTCACTTAGAATTTAAGGTTTAAATGAAGGTGTGGTGAAATTTCTCTTTATTTCCTTCTATTTATAGGCTCTAAACCTCCTCCATAACTCCTAGGCAAGTCCTAGAACTTCTCTCGCATGTTCAAGCTAACTAAGTCACTGTTAGAAATTCTAGAAACCAAATCCACACATGTTCTTAAACTATTGCGCTTAAGCACCGGATCTTGGCACTTAAGCGTCAGTGCTCAATTTAACACAGGTCAACTTAACATCCAAACATTCATTCTAACATGTCTAAGTCATCTTTTAAGGTCATAGAATAATCATTAACTCAATATATAGTCAAAATATACCAGAATTTTCTAAATCACACACAAAAACATAAAAATAAACACAAACACACAAATAACTATGGGGTGCCTCTCATAAAGAGCTTAGTTTAACGTTATCAACCCGATGTAACGAGTGCTTATTCAGGTTGACCCAATATCAGAAAATTATTTAATTTAAGTTGGTCATTTTAAAAGTAGGATTTCATCCTGTGACCAATCATTTGAATTTTTTATCAATTTAAGGATTTTTGATATCCACAGCTCCATAGGGATAAACTTTCATCACAACAAATGGGCCCATCCACCTGGACTTCAGCTTGTTTGGAAATAATCTTAACCCTGCATTATAAAGCAAAACTTGTTTCCCTGGCTAAAAATTTTTAGTAAGAATCATCCGATCATGCCACATCTTCATCTTTTTTTTTGTAAATCTTAGCACTTTCATAAGATTCATTCCTTATCTCTTCAAGCTCATTCAATTGCAATAACCTCTTCTCACCAGCATTCAATTTGTATATAAATTCCTTAATCGCCCAATATGCTTTATGCTCAAGTTCAACTAGTAAGTGACACACTTTCCCAACTATTAGCATGTATGGGGACATTCTTATATGAGTTCTGTATGCAATCCTATAAGCCCACAAAGCATAATCAATTTTAGCTGACCAATTCATTTTAGTTGGATTTATAGATTTTTCCAATATTCTTTTAATTTCACGATTGAATAATTCAGCCAAACTACTTGTATGAGGATGATAAGTAGTAGCAATTCTATGGTTAATATGATATTTTTTAATAACTTCTATATTATTGCATTTCTAAAATGATTTCCCCCGTCGGTTATGATTACTCTCAGCATCCCAAATCTATAAAATAAATTCATTCTTAAGAACTTTGCAATAATTTGAGCATCACATCGAGGTAAAGCAACAGCTTCTGACCATTTGAATACATAATCTACTGCTAACAATATATATAAATTTCTGAAAGATGGTATAAATGGTCCCATGAAATATAATCCCCAAATATCAAATATCTCGACTTCTAACACATAATTGAGGGGCATCTTATTTCTCCAAGAAATATTGCCTACTTGTTCACATTGATCAGAAGTTTTGATATAAGTATTAACATCTATAAAGATTGTAGGCCAATAAAATCCAGATTATAAAATTTTGTATGTTGTTTTATCAACACAAAAATGTCTCAGAACATCATAATTATGACATTTTTGGATAATTTCATAAGTTTCCTCTAAAGGCACACATCTTCAAATAATAAGATCATTTCCATGTTTATTTAAAAATGGGACATCCCAAAAATAACTCTTAGCTTCATATATAAATTTCCTTTTCTGTTGGTATGTCATTCCATATGGTATAATATCACTAACAATGAAGTTCACAATATCGGCATACCATGGAACACACCACTCGTTAACATTGAAAAATTCTTCATCTGGAAAATGTTTATTAATTTCTTTTTGAAAATAGAGTGGTTTTTCTAATTCAAGTCTGGAAAAATGATCAGCAATTTAATTCTCAGCTCCCTTCCTATCTACTATTTCTAATTCAAATTCTTGCAAAAAAAGAACCCATCTTATCAATCTTGGTTTTGTATCCTTCTTTTTCATTAAATACTTTATAGCACAATGATCTGTATGCACTATACATTTATATCCAATTAAGTATGATATAAATTTATCAAAATAATATACTACTGCTAATAACTCTTTCTCAGTTATTATATAATTATTTTGAGCTTCATTAAGAATTCGACTAGCATCGTAGATAACTTTGAAAAAATTTTCATGCTTTTGTCCTAAAACAGATCATAATCACTAGCATCGCACATTAATTCAAAATGTTTTTCCCAATATGGCGAAACAACAATTGGTGCAATCATTAATTTTTTTAATAATTCAAAAGCATTTAGGCACGCTTCATCAAAATTAAAAATTACATTATTTTCAAGTAAATGGCATAGAGGCTTAACAATTTCTTAAAAGTTATTAATATAACGCCTGTATAATCCAACATGTCCTAAAAATTCCTAATTTCCTTCACACTTATTGGGTAGGGTAAATTAGCGATCACTTGAATTTTTGCACGGTCTACTTCATACCATTTTTTTGAAATTTGATGTCCCAGAACTATTCCTCTTGCTATCATTAATTGACATTTTTCCCAATTAAGAACTAAATTTGTTTCTACACAGCGCTTAAGAAATTTTGATAGATTTTCTAAACACAAGTTAGATGAAGTTTCAAACACTGAAAAATCATCCATAAAAACTTCAACCCCTCTTTCAATTAAATCACAAAAAAAAGCCATCATGCATCTTTGAAAGGTAGTAGGTGCAATACATAAACTAAAGGGCATTCTACTAAAAGCAAGTGTACCATAAGAACTGGTAAAAGTTTTTCTCTATTGATCCTCATAAGCTATTTATATTTGGTGATAACCAGTATATCCATCGAGAAAATAAAATTATTTATGCCCACCTAATCTATTCAACATCTGATCTAGAAAGAGTAATGGAAAATGATCTTTCCTAGTAGCGAGATTTAGTTTTCTATAATCAATGCATATTTGTCATCCTGTGATTTGTCTTATTGGTATTAATTCATGATGTTCATTCAAAGTAATAGTCACTCCTACTTTCTTAGGAACGCAGTAAATTGGACTAACAAATGCACTATCTGAAATAGGGCAGATAATTTTAGCATCTAACTACTTTAAAATTTTTTTCTTAACAACTTCTTTCATAATAAGATTCAATCTCCTTCAAAGAACAGCCCTGAGTTTGCAATTCTCTTCCATATGAATTTTATGCATATAAAGTGAAGGACTAATTCCTTTTATATCAGCAATTGTCCATCCAAAGGCTATCTTATAACTCTTTCAAGTTCTCATTAAAATCTCTCTTTTCAAAACTCAAGATTCAAAACTTCTCTCTTTTCATTTAGAATTTAACGGTTAAATTAAGGTGTGGTGAAATTTCTCTTTATTTCCGTCTATTTATAGGCTTTAAACCTCCTCCATAATTCCTAGGCAAGTCTTAGAACAGCTCTCACAAGTTCAAGCCAACTAAGTCACTGTTAGAACTTCTAGAAACCAAATTCGCACATGTTTTTAAATTATTGCGCTTAAGCACCAGATCTTGGTGCTTAAGCGACAGTGCTCAATTTAACACAAGTCAACTTAACGTCCAAACATTCGTTCCAACATGTTGAAGTCATCTTTTAAGGTTATAGAATAATCATTAACTCAATATATAGTCAAAATATACCAAAATTTTCTAAATCACACACAAAAGCATAAAAATAAAGACAAACACACAAATAACTATGGGGTGCCTCCCATAAAGAGCTTGGTTTAACGTCATCAGCCAAATGTAATGAGTGCTTATTCAGGTTGACCCAACACCAAAACATTATTTAATTTAAGTGGTCATTTAAAAAGTAGGATTTCATCTTGTGACCATTCACTTTGAATTTTTTATTAATTTTAATATTTTTTATATCTGCATCTCCATAGGGATAAACTTTCATCACAACAAATGAGCTCATCTACTTGGACTTAAGTTTGTTTGGAAATAATCTTAACGTTGCATTTTAAAGCAAAACTTGTTGCCTGACTAAAAATTTTTAGTAAGAATCCTCCGATCATGCCACATCTTCATCTTTTTTTTATAAATCTTAGCACTTTCATAAGATTCATTCCTTATCTTTTCAAGCTCATTCAATTGCAGTAACCTCACCAAAGTAAAATATGTTGAGATTTTTGTACCTCTTTTATACTATTTTTAATGATATTACACTTTAAAGAAATGTATTTTTGATGTTTTGTTGTTGGAATGATGAAGTAAGGTCAATAGAGCAAAAAGATGCAAAAAGGAGCAAATTTGGAGCAAAAAGGACCAAAATGTGGAGAATTGCACTAGGGCACCGACGGCGCCATCGACGCCGCCGATGGCGAGATTTTCCCGAGGCTACTGGACAAAATCTCCAGAAGGCCTCCGACGGCGCCATCGAGACCGTCGACGGCGGCATTGACAGTTATGTGTACTTGTATAATAGACAATGCCGAATTTTGGAGGGGTGCATAAGCAACTCTTGGGAAAACTTATCCACATCTTTAAAGAGAAGGTTTTGGCCGAAAATAGAAGAGTCCTGGAGGTTAGATAGATTTCATTAGTGTGTAGAGAGCTTGCTAAAGCGTGTAATTGTGAGGAATTTTTTGAGAAATTAGAGTGGAGGGAAAGTGAGAGATTTATTCCTCCTTGCTGCTTCGAAGAGGAATTCTGTGTGCTGTAAAGAAAGGAAGAGATTCAAAGGAACTTCAAGGAGTATTCTTGGGGAGAAAGTTAAAGATAAGTTATTTACTTGTTATAGTTTGTATGGCTTTGATTTTATATATGAATTTCGAGTTTTGTTTTGCTTTTCCCATGAGTTCTGAGTAGTTTTCTCAGTCTTTCTCCTTGTCTCGAGATTTGTGAAATGGTGATTTGAATTGGTGAAGCCATGAAAATGTTTAAGAAATTGTGATGATCTTTTAACTTCAATTCTATTTTACTTTTAATCTGGCCAATTGATTTGTTAAAATATGTCGAGTTTTACAATTAAAGTGTAGATTACATTTAAGATCCAGAGAGGTCAAAGCCCTTGGAAGTTGGGTGCAAATAAATAGGGAAATATTAATATCGGGCGTAGAATTGGAGATTTTAGAGTGACAGACTAAAATCCCCAATTCGGTCTTATCGTTTGGGTGCTGATGTGTAGATGTTAGCCCTCGGGTGATGGGAACGTGGGAGCTCCGAAGTGAGAGCCGGTATCCTCCCACCCTAGCCGCAGAATCAATAACCAAGCATAGGATTAGTCAATGTTCTTTATGCCTGGACCAAAGGGTAAAGAAAAGGAATGCTCCTATTTGGCACAATATAACTAATTCATTTTATTCATTCACTATAATTTTTTGACAAGGAGAAGGATGTTTTCTTATATATTGGATATCACAAAATTAAACCCTACTTTCTATCTTTAGTTATTTATTAGTTATCCGAATTATCTACTTATTCAATTGCCTATTAGTAACAGATAAGCAAATTGAACGTTGTCGTTGTAGTTGAAGTATTACTTTTTATTAAGCCTTAGTCCATAGTATTCTATTTCTCCCTGTGGGATCGATCACTAGGACTCCATTAGAGCTCTATATTACTTGAGCGATACGTATACTTGCGTTTACAAATTCAAATTTAACATTATTGAATATTATACCTATACATCTTTATTAAATCAAACACATATATATAAAGTCACAGTCAAGATATTTGACACCGTTGCTGAAATTTAAATCATCTAGTAGCGTCATCAAATTCTTGTAATTATCGATTTACAAAAAGAAAAAGGTCGGTCATAACCTCTTCTCACCAACATTCAAACTGTAATTAAATTTCTTAATCACCCAATATGCTTTATGCTTAAGTTCAACTAGTAAGTGACATGTTTTCCCAAATATTTGCATGTATGGGGACATTCCTAAAATAGCTCTGTATGCAGTCCTATAAGCCCATAAAGCTAGTCAAGTTTAGCTGACCAATTCATTTTAGTTGGATTTATAGATTTTTCCAATATTCTTTTAATTTCACAATTGGATAATTCAGCCAAACCACTTGTATGAGGATGATAAGTAGTAGTAATTCTATGGTTAATATGATACTTTTTAATAACTTCTCCATTATTGCATTTCTGAAATGATTTCCCGCGTTAGTTATGATTGCTCTCGGCATCCCAAATCTATAAAATATGTTCATTCTTTAGAACTTTGCAACTATTTGAGCATTGCGTCGAGGTAACACAACAACTTCTGACCATTTGGATACATAATCTACTGCTAACAATATATATAAATTTCTGAAAGATGGTATAAATGGTCCAATGAAATCTAATCCCCAAATATCAAATATCTCAACTTCTAACACATAATTGAGGGACATCTTATTCCTCCAAGAAATATTGCCTACTTGTTCACATTGATCAGAAGTTTTGATATAAGTATTAACATCTATAAACATTGTAGGCCAATAAAATTCAGATTGTAAAGTTTTTTATGTTGTTTTATCAACATTAAAAATTCTATATGAATTCTATACAGATTGATTTAGATGTAATTCTCTTCCATATGAATTCTATGCATATAAATTGAAGGACTGATTCCTTTTATATCAACAATTGTTCATCCAAAGGCTATCTTATAACTCTTTAAAGTTCTCATCAAAACCTCTTCTTCCTTCGTAGTTAAGTTTAAGGAAATTATGATAGGTAATGTAGAGGAATAACCTAAAAAGGCATATTTTAAATGTTATAAAAGCAACTTCAAGTTAAGTTCAGGAGGTTTTTCAATTAATGGACAAAAAGATGTATCTTTTTCTATTGTGTCCAAAACTTCAAAACTTTCTTGAACATAATTTGAATCTTCCTTACATAAATCTTCATATTGATCTAAGTCCTCTTCTTGCTCGTGTTCCACATCTTTCATCTCAGTTTTCTCTTCACAAGTTGTTTTGAAATGACATTCACTTAAGAATCTTATAACATCCACTCTATAGCATTCATCATATTTACCTTTTGCAGGGTATTTTATTGATTTAAAAATATTAAAAGTAATTTTTTTAGCATTGACGTGCATAGTTAATTTGTCTTTCTGCACATCTATCATTGCTCTTCTTGTGGCTAGGAAAGGTCTCCCCAAAATGATAGGTATCTCCTTATCTTCCTCTATATCCAGCACAATAAAATCAACAAGAAAGATAAATTGATCCACTTTTACTAGGACATCTTCTATAACTCTTTTAGGATAAGTTATTGAATGCTCTGCTAACTACAAAGTTACAATAGTAGGGGTTATTTCTTGTAATCCTAATCTTTTAAATATTGATAATGGCATAAAGTTGATGCTTGCTCCTAAGTCAAATAAAGCTTTCCCATAAAATCTATCTCCTTTTGCACATGGAATTGTAAAGCTATCGGGATCTTTAAACTTTTCAGGAAGCTTTTTCTGAATTATAGCACCGCACTCCTCACTAAGTGCAACAGTCTCATTATCTTCAAACTTCTTTTATCTATTAAAAATATCCTTCATAAACTTCACATAGCTTGTCATTTATTCTAGAGCTTCAACAAATGGAATATTACTTATAAGCTTCTTAAAAATTTTCATAAATTTTGAAAATTACTTATCCAACCTTTGTTGTTGAAGCCTCTGAGGAAATGGAGGTGGTGTTTTTTCCAAATCAACTTTAAATGGAGAAATAGGCCACTCTAAACCTTTCGGAGCGTCCTATTTTGGTTCTTCAATCTCTTGTCTCTCTACTTTAGTCTCTTTTTAAACTCTACCTTCCAATTATCTTCAACTTCTGAGTTGAATGGCTTTTACTTGCTTTTTATTTTGGCCTTTCTAATTTATTTATGTATTACTAGGAAGCGTTCCTTAGGATCTATTAGTTAATAAATTAGTTATTTTTCCCAATTGATTCTCAATATATTTATTTGTAGCTCCTTGACTTTGTAACTGATTTCTCATTTGTAACATCACTTCTTCTATAAACAACGTCTTCTCCTTAAATTGTGGATTACTATTAAAATATGGAGGATAAGTAGGTCTATAATTATTATTCCCTCGGTTGTTGCAGTTTTTTAATGGGTTTACTTGTTTGTTCTCCCATTACTGATTATTACCATCTGAAGCATTATTCCAGTTAAAGTTGGGATGGCTCTTCCAACCTGGGTTATAATAATTTAAATACGAGTTATTCTGCTTATTCGTTATGGCATTCAAAGTTTCAAATGATGCTTCAAAATCTACCATTTAACCTAATTAATTCTCTTCAATCATTGGAATTGGTTGAGAAAAATTCATTCCAATATGGTCTAACTTCCCTTAAATTACTTCAACTTGATTTGTTAACATGGCAAAAGCATCAGTTTCATGAATATTTGCTAGTTTCATGAGATTTACCCTTTCAGAAGACTATTAAAAAATTATTATTAGCCATATCTTCACTAAAAGCATAAGCAACATTAAATGGTTTTGATATCAATGAACCACCAACAACGACATCGATAATATAATTAAGAGATCCATCTAATCCATTATAAAAAGTTTGAATTATTAACTAATCTAGTATAACATGATTTGGACACTTTCTTAAGAGTTCTTTAAATCGTTCTCATGTTTCATAAATAGATTCCCTTCAAACTGACAAAAAATGCAATATCATTTCTAAGAATTGCAGTTTTTGATGGTGGAAATTATTTAGCAAGGAATTTTTGTGCTAAATCACTCCAAGTTCTAATAGATCCAGGTGATAACTAATGTGACCATATCTTAGCCTTATCCCTCAGTGAGAAAGGAAATAGTTCAAGTCGTATAGCATCATCTGATACACCATCATATTTAAATGTAGCATACAATTGTAGAAAATTGATGAGATGTAAATTTGAATCTTCAGTTGGTGCTCCCCCAAAATGATTATTTGATACCATTTGGATAATAGCAGGTCTAAGCTCAAATAAATCAGCCACTACAGTGGGTTTTTGAATAATACAATGAAGTTCATACACCTTAGGGTTTGCATAATCTCTTAAAGGTCTAAACTCTTCAACATTTTGATTATTTTGATATTTCATTTATTGAAAATTTTCAGTAATTTTTATTTTTTTAATTTTCCAAATAGTTCTTTCTAATTCAGAATCGTAAAGCACAAGTCATGCAGAACCTGAACTACACATACATTACTATAAAACACATAAATTAAAGCAAAAAATAAAACACAAAAACAAGAACTTTATATAGAAACGACACTACAATATTTCTAAAATAAATCTTAAAGTTTAAGTAAGACTTTGTAAAAATTTTTCTATCTAAAAACTTTTTTTGAAAATATTTTTGCAAATTACTATTATATTTTTCCTCCCCCCGACAATGCCGTGAAAAACTTGATCCCGATTTTCTATATATATAAATGTAAAATGCGATGTATGTGATTATATGATAAACTTCTTTAATAGTTATTCCTAATTTGCAACATAGCCAAAAACTTGATACAAAGCAAAAGCTAGGTAAATCTTTCACTTTGAAGAAAATAAGAATGCAGTTATAATATTTCAATATGGGATACTACGCAAGTATACGTATGGTTATCAAGTAATGTAGAACTTTTTTATTAAGTCTCAAATATCGATCCCATGGGGGGGACTAAATTTAGATAACAAAATTTTACTTAGCAATATATTCTTACTTAAACTTAAGATGCTAAAATAAGAATGAAAGTTCGATTCTTTTTGTAATTTTTGATAATTGAAAATAAAATAAGCAACTAATTAACTTAACTAAAATACTTGCAAGATGAAGGCAATATTATCAAAATGTCTTTTTACTTATCATGAATAAGTGATAAATATAGAAATTTTGTTGTGAAAGTATGTTAAATGTGTTGTGTCAAATAGGAACAATAATTTTCTTTACCCTTACTAGAGATGTTATAAAGAATAATGACTAATTTATAGTTTGAATAGTCTTGAGGATCAGCTAAGCAGGGAAGATACTACCTCTCACTCTAGAGTTCCCTTTTCTCCCTCCACTTGGGGGCTAACATCTCGTATCAAAACCTAAAACTATAAATCAAATTGGGGGTTTTGTCTGTCACTCTAAAGTCCTCTAATTTTACTCTCTTTAAAATATATTTACCTATTTATTTGTACTCAACCCAATGAACTACATTCTCATTCATTAAATTAATATGTGATTCTGACTGGCGACTTTTTATATGCTTAAAATATAAGATAAATATGAACGTAATAAATATTTAATAATTTTAAAGTCACACTTCTCAATGAAAGTATACATATCATCTAAGTAATATAGGGCTCTAATAGAGTCTTAGATATTGATCCCACAGGGAGTGGTTTAGAACTACGAACTAAGATTTTAGAAAAACAATACTTTAATCACAACAACGAAGTTCAATTTGCTTATCTATCACTAATAGGCAATTGAAATAAAATAGGTAATTTTAATAACTATTAAATAACTAATGATACTAATGAGGGTTTTATTGTGATATTCAATATATAAGAAAGCATCCTTCTCCTTGTCAAGAAACTATAGTGAATGGACAAAGTGAATTAGTTCAATTTAAATTGTGCCAAATAGGAGCATACATATTCTTTACCCTTTGGTCCAGGCATAAAAAACATTGACTAATCCTACACTTGTTTATTGAATCTACGGCTAGGCTGGGAGGATACCGACTCTCACTTCGGAGCTCCCACGTTCCCCTCACCTGAGGGCTAACATCTACACTTCAGCACCCAAACGTTAGGACCGAATTGAGGATTTTAGTCTGTCCCTCTAAAATCTCCAATTATACGCCCGATAATATTATTTCCCTACTTATTTGCACCCAAATTCAAAGGGCTTTGACCTCCCTGAATCGTGGATGTAATCTTCACTTTAGTTGTAAAACTCAACATATTTTAACAAATCAATTGGCTAGATTGAAAGTAAATTAAGATCGCAGTGAAAAGATCATCACAATTTCTTATACATTTTTACGGCTTCACCAATTCAAATCATCATTTCACAAATCTCGAGATAAGGAGAAAGACATAGAAGACTACTCATATCTCATGGGGAAAACACAACAAAACTCGAAATTCATATATAAAATCAAAGTCATACAAACTACAACAAGTGAATAACTTATCTTTAATTTCTCCACAAGAACAATCCTTGAAGTTCCTCTAAATCTCTTCCTTTCTTTACAACACACAAAATTCTTCTTTGAAGCAGCAAGGAGGAAGAAATCTTTCACTTTCCCTCTACTCTTATAATCTCTCGAAGAATTCCTCACAATATTGGAACCTTTCTAATATCTAGGAACTCTCTCTAGCACTTCCTTTACTCTCTAGATTCTTTTCCCTCTTCTCTAGGCTCTCCAATTTTTGGCCAAAATAGTCTTTTAAAGTTGTGGATAAGCTTTCCCAAAAGTTGCCTAAGCATTCCTTCAAAATTTGGCCTTATCCAAAGCTTGAGTAGGCATAACCGCCGATATCGCCGTCGGCGGCCTCGAGGGCACCATCGGCGGACTTTTGAAGAATTTTGTTATGTAGCCTCAGGAAAAATGCACCGTCGGCGGGGTCGAGGGCGTTGTTGGCGGCCTAGTTCTAATTTCCACATTTTGGTCCTTTTCGCTCCAAATTTGTTCTTTTTTGCATCTTTTTGCTCCAATGACCCTAATTCATCATTCTTGCAACAAAACATCAAAAATACATTTCCTTAAAGTGCAATATCATCAAAAAATAATATAAAATAAGTATTAAAATCTCAACATTTTTTCCTCTGGTCAAAATATCTCAAACTTAACTATTACTTGTCCTCAAGTAATTTTAGTACTATATAACAGTTATGATCTACTATAGTAAAGTTTTAATTTATAAATACTATAAGTTTGATTTAAATAAATATCATAATGAGATTTTCAGAAAAAATTCAAGTAATTGAATAAACTCTGTAGTCATAAGATTATCTAGTCATCAAGTTTAAGAGTTCTAGTCTTCTATTCATTTCAAGAATGGCTATACGTTGCAATATTAAGTTATTTAGAATATCTAAAAGATAGGAACTTCATGAGATCTCTACTATTAAAAGATCTATTCCATAAATATAAGTTCAGGAATGTATTTAAGTTTTCCCTTTAGGTAAGTCCAGTGAAGCCAATTTTTTATTAGGCATATCCTGAAGCTTCTCCTCACTTCCATAATTTTTTTCTTTCTTTTCTCTTTTTCATTAGGATTGCTTTCAATCCTATATATTTTTATTTTCTTTTCAGGGATTGTTTTCAATCCTTTCTTTTTTCCTTTTTCAAGTTAGGATTACTATATCTAGATAGCCTTTAATGATTTTGAACTTCACTTTTCTTTCCTTAAATTTGAAACTCAAAGCATTCATTTACCTTATAAGTAATTCATAGCCTTTACATCATTGAGCCCCAATCTTTTCTTCTCAAATGAATTTCCAGATTCTTAATACTTCAAAATATGGTTTCCTTTACTTTAAATAGTTAACTATAATCTTATTCTCTTATACTAAAATATCTTAAGTTACAAAATTAATTTTTGTTACAAAAATATTTCTTTAAATCTACCATAATATTTAAATAGTTACAAAAATATAGTTACCTGAATTAAATTCACTACAAGAAATCATATAAATAATTTTTGAAAATATTGAAATAGGGGACCTCTAATAGTCAATCTTTTTCTTCCCTCCCCAAACTTAATTTTTTTAAATATGAAATAATACATGTGGAAAGAAAAATTATAAATATAAATCATACCTCAGTATTCTAGGCATTTTCATCATTCTGAAATTTTTGCAGGCCTTCTCAAATTTTTACTTCACTTGGTCTGTAATATTAGGAGCTTTCTACACATAAAAATCATTAGAGGAATTTCTAGGTAATGAAATTTTGAAATAAGTATAAAACTAAAACAAGCACAATATTTCCTAACACATTCACAATACTAAACAAAACAATTAAAATTTAAAATGTGAAAATAAAAATCAAATTACATTACAATCCACAATACTACTCAACATATATTAAACTACACATGCACATTTAACTATAACATTAAATTTATAACAAAAATTAAAATTATCCAAGTACGCAGAATAATAAAAATGAAAGTCCAAATACGCAAACATCCATTTCTTTTACAAAAGATCACAGAAATAAAAATATAAAAATAAGTACATCAATTTCATTCAATATTAAAATCCCAAGCTATATCTTCATCTCCTTGATCAGTAAGTGGATTGGGATGATACTGAGTATATCGAGGGCACTCAGGAAATGTAACATCAGGCTCACCCTGTAGTGTCGAGCCTGAGCTTCATAATAGGCTACCTCAAAATTTAAATGCCTCTAAAGGTGCTCTTTATCGTAATCATGTCGACATTCTAAACCTCCAATCTTTTCACTTATTAATTCTAGGCTCTTCTGCTGCAAGGTCAACTCATTCATCAAATCATAGAGCGTAGGGGAACTAGAAGGTGGAAGGTCATATCTTGTAGAGGGAACATCTCTACTAGTAGAAGGTTCTTGACTTCTACTCCCAGTTCTCCATTTCTCATGGGATTCATAAGTATATAAATTAGTTTTACTAATGGGTTTCATAAGATAAAGCCATTCTTCATCTTCACTTTCTACTCCAGAAAGTTTGCAAATTGTATAAATAAGTCCAGGATGTCATAGACCTCCACTTGTCTCACTCCTTGTTGTAGTCAATATATTCTTAAGAATTATTCTCCTTATATTTATAATTCTACTATTCTGAATACAAAAATTCAGAATAGCTCTATCTCTAGTTACGTTACTATGGTGATAGGTCGATAACAAAGTAGAGGAAATAAAATAGTGTCACGCCTTAGAGGTGGCATTCAGCATGGAAGCAGAAAAATTTACCCGGTCTTGTCTTGGCTTCACTAGACCTACCTAAAGCGAAAACTTAAATACATTCCTCAACTTATATTTATGGAATAAGTCTTTTGCTAGTAGAGTTCTCATGAAGTTCCTATCTTTTGGATATTCTAAGTGACTTAATATTGCAACCTATAGTCATTTTTGAAATAAATAGAAGACTAGAACTCTTAAACTTGTTGACTAGATAATCTTGTGGCTACAGAGTTAATTCAATTTCTTGAGTTTTTTTATGAAAATTTCACTATGATATTTATTTAAATCAAACTTATAGTATTTCTGAATTAAAACTTTACTGCAGTAGATCATAACTTTTATGTAGTACTAAAATTACTTGATGACAAGTAATAGTTAAGTTTCGGAGATTTTGACCAAAGGAAAATATGTTGATATTTTCATACATATTTTATACTGTTTTTAATGATATTGCACTTTAAAGAAAGGTATTTTTGATTTTTTGTTGCAAGAATGATGAATTAGGGTCATTGGAGCAAAGAGATGCAAAAAGGAGCGAATTTGGAGCGAAAAGAACCAAAATGTAGAAATTTAAACTTGGTCGCCGACGGTGCCCTCGACCCCGCCGATGGCAAGTTTTTCCCGAGGCTACAGAACAAAATTCTTCAGAAGTCCGCCGACGGCGCCCTCGAGGCCTCCGACGGCGAGATCAACGATTATGCCAACTCAAGCTTTGTATAAGGCCAAATTTTGAAGGGATGCTTAGGCAACTCTTGGGAAAGCTCATCAACAACCTTAAAAGAAGATTTTGGCCAAAAATTAGAGAGGTCCTAGATGTTAGAGAGGTCCTGGATGTTAGAAAAGTCCCGGAGGTTAGAGAGGTTCCATTAGTGTATAGACAATTTACTAGAGTTCCAATATTGTGAGGAATTCTTCGAGAGATTGTAAGAGTTAAGGGAAAGTGAGAGATTTCTTCCTTCTTGCTACTTTGAAGAGGAATTCTATGTGTTGTAAAGAAAGGAAGAGATTTAGAGGAACTTCGAGGAGTGTTCTTCGGGAGAAACTAGAGATAAGTTATTTACTTGTTGTAGTTTGTATGACTTTGATTTTATATATGAATTCCAAGTTTTGTTATATTTTCCCCATGAGATTTGAGTAGTTTTCTCTGTCTTTCTCCTTCTCTCAAGATTTGTGAAATGGTGGTTTGAATTGGTGAAGCCATAAAAGTGTTTAAGAAATTATGATGATCTT
>NEWO01002331.1:0-22555 GCA_003013225.1 Phalaenopsis aphrodite
TACTAGAAAAGCTATGATAGATTTTTAAAAAGGAGAATTAACTATGAGAGTTAACGATCAAGAAGTGACTTTTAACATTGCGAAATCTATGAAATACCCTACTATTGAAAGAGATGATGAATGTTTTTGCATGGAAATTAGTGAACATCTAGTGAATGATCATTTTAAATAACATTTTGAAGAGAAAGAACAATTTGAAGATAGTGATGAAGTTATTTTGGACAAAATAGAAAATGAAGAATTAGATTATGTTCAAGAAAGATTTGAGTTGCTGGATATTACAGAAAATGCTGATAAGAATCTAGTTCCATCAATTATAAAACCACCTGAACTTGAGTTGAAAATATTGCCTAACCACTTGAAGTATGTATTTCTGGGAGACTCATCTACATTACCTGTTAATATATCTTCTGAATTAAATGATTTGCAAGAGCAAAGACTGTTAGATACATTAAAAAGATATAATAAAGCTTTTGGTTGGACCTTAGCTGATATTAAGGGAATCAGTCCTTTGATCCGTATGCATAGAATTATACTAGATGAACAATATAAACCAAGAGTTGATCCATAAAGGAGATTAATCCCAATGATGAAAGAAGTTGTTAAAAAGGAAATTTTGTAATGGTTAGACACTAGAATTATATATCTTATTTCAGATAGTGCGTGGGTAAGTCCAATTCATTGTGTTCCTAAGAAAGGAGGAGTGACATTTGAAACAAAAGAAAATGATTAATTAATACCTATCAGACAAGTTACTGGGTGGCGTATTTGCATTGATTATAAAAAATTAAACACTACCACTAGGAAAGATCACTTCCCTTTACCCTTTTTAGACCAAATAGTAGATAGACTTGCTGGGCACAAATAATTTTATTTTTTAAATTAATATACCAGTTACCATCAAATTCCTATTGCTCCTGAGGATCAAAGAAAGACAACATTTACTAGTCATTTTGGAACTTTTGTTTTTCGAAGAATGCCTTTTGGATTATGTAATGCACCTGCAACATTACAGAGATGCATGATGTCTATATTTAGTAAGTTAATTGATGATGGATTGGAAGTATTTAAGGATGATTTCTTTGTATTTGGAACATCATTTGATGCATGCTTAAATTATCTTGAAAAATTTTTGGAGTTATGAACAAGAACTAATTTAGTTCTAAATTGGGAGAAATGTCAATTTATGGTTGCAAAAGGAATTGTGTTAGGATATAAAATTTCGTAACATGGTATGGAAGCAGACCCTGCAAAAATTCAAGTTATATCTAAACTAACACCACCTATTAATGTAAGAGAGGTTAGGAGTTTTCTTGGACATGTTGGTTTTTACAGGCAATTTATTAAAGATTTTTCAAAAAATACTAAACCTCTATGCCAACTTTTAGAAAAGGAAAAGAAATTTGAATTTACTGAAAACTATTTAAATGGCTTTGAGTTATTAAAGAAAAAATTAATCANTGAAAACTATTTAAATGGCTTTGAGTTATTAAAGAAAAAATTAATCACAGCCCCTATTATAGTTTCACCTAAATGGGAGAAACCATTTGAACTGATGTGTGATGCTAGTGATTATGCTATTGGAGTTGTTCTTGAACAAAGGTATGAAACGATTTTTAGGTTATATACTACGCTAGTAAAACTCTAAATGATGCATAAATTAATGATACTGTTTCTGAAAAAGAGTTACTTGTCATTGTGTATGCTTTAGACAAATTTATATCTTATTTAATTGGGACTAAATGTGTTGTGCACACTGATCACTCTGCTATTAAATATTTGATGCAAAAGAAGGCTGCCAAACCAAGGTTAATTAGATGGATACTTTTGATGCAATAATTTGATCTTATGGTTATCGATAGAAAGGAAACTAATAATCAAATTGCTGATCATCTGTTGAGATTAGAAAACCATGAATTATCTGACATCGACAATGAAATTACAGATAGTTTCCCTGATGAACAACTTTATAATATTAATGAGTGAAAAATACTATAATATGCTGATATTGTTAATTATATTGTAAGTGATATTTTGCCACCTATGCTGATATTGCAACAACAAAGAAAATTCATTCATGATGCGAAAACATATTTTTGGGATGAGGCTTATTTATATAAACAATGTAAGGATCTTATTATGAGAAGATGTGTACCTTCTGAAGAAACTGAGCTAATCATTCAGAAATGTCATGATTCTGAATTTGGAGGACATTTTGGGATTGATAAAACTGCTTATAAAATTTTACAAGCTGGATTTTTTTGGCCTAGTATCTTTAGAGATGTTCATAGATACATAAAATCTTATGACAATATCAACGAGTAGGCAATATATCTAGAAGAAATGAAATACCTCCAAATTTCATGTTAGAAGTTAAGATCTTTGATGTTCGGGGATTAGATTTCATGGGACCATTTATTCCTTCATTTGGGAACTTATACCTATTAATTACAGTAGACTACGTTTCAAAGTGGATTGAAGCACAAGCTTTACCTCGTTGTGACGCTATAAGTGTTTCAAGATTTTTCATGAAAAATATTTTCTCTAGATACGAAATGCCGAAAATTATTAGCACTGATGGAGGATCCCATTTTAAGAATAAATGAATTCAGAGATTGGTAGAAAAGTTTAATATTATTCATAGAATCTTTATTGCCTATCAGAAGTTTCTAATAAAGAGATTAAACAAATACTTGAAAAAACTGTAAACCCTAATAGAGTAGAATGGTCTACAAGACTGGATACCGCGTTATGGGCTTATAGGACTGTTTATAAAACTCCTATTAGAATGACTCCTTACATACTGATTTTTGGAAAGACTTGTCATTTACCAGTAAAATTGGAGCATAGAGCATATTGGGTGATTAAAGAATTTAATTATAATTTGAAAGATGCTGGTAAGAAGAGATTGTTACAATTGAATGAATTGGAAGAATTAAGAAATGAATCTTATGATAATGACAGAATTTATAAGGAGAAACTAAAGTTATGGCATGATCAGAAGATTAACCAAAAGAACTTTGAACCAGAACAAGAAGTTTTGCTTTACAATATAAGACTAAAGTTATTCCCTGGGAAATTGAAATCTCGTTGGTTAGGACCCTTTACTGTGACTCAAGTTTATACTTACGAAGCTATTGAAATTGAAGATCAAAAGATTGGAAATAGATTTAAAGTAAATGATTACAGATTAAAACCATATTTTGAGGGTAAAAGATCAAATTTTAAAGAGGTTTTAATGGTCAGTCAACCTGAATAACACCTGAATAGGTCGGGCTGACGACGTTAAACCAAGCGCTTTATGGGAGGCAACCCATAATTATCTTTTTTTTATTACAATTACAATAGTTTTTATTTAAAATTATCGTTAGTTTGTGGTAGTATTAAACTCTACTACTCTTATTTACCCTTGAATCAACATAAGAATTAGATCCATAGAGAAAAATTGGAACGCATTCGGATCACAGCGAAACTGTGCAATTTTTGCCTTGGGCACCAACGGCGCCCTCGATGCCTCCAATTGCGGGTTTTCCCAAGAGTCCAGGAAATTAAATACTAAAGGCTCACCGACGACACCTTTGACGCCGCCGATGGCGAGACCGACGGGATGGCGGTTTATAGAGTTTGAATGAGCAGTTTTTCGCGGTTTTTGGGCTGGAGTTACCCCTTTTAAACTCCAAAATTTGATTCCTAAGTTCATAGTTCCCCAAAAACAAAGTGAAACTCCACCAAATTCATCCTTATGGCATCCAATTCCCCTGAAAATCATAGAATGCAAGTGTTCAACAGGAGAAAGTTCATTAGTGCGGAAGCGCAGCGAATCTTCAAGAAGGTACTGGCGAAGAAGAGATTAGTCAAGGAACGAGGATTCATAAATCAAGGATTGAATAATCGCTTGATGACAATTGAAGAGATGATAGTGAGGCGAAGATGTGAAGTGCTGTGCTACACTACCGCCGCCGTGGTTTTTCCTGTGGTGAAGGAATTTTATGCTAATTTGCATGGAATCAACCATGGAGTCGTCTATGTGCGAGGTAGATGGATAAATTTTACTCTTGCACTGATCAATGAATTATATATGATCGAGAAAGTTCCTGTCTGTCATTATTCCAACTTCATCCTGATAAGAAACCAGATGAATAAAATTTACCAATATTTAACGGACGAAACTGAAGACTGGGAAATGAGAGAAAACAAGTATGTTAGTTTTTCTGCGACACTTCTAAATCCCGTTTTGAAACACTGACACTTCTTCATTTCTGCAAAACTGTTACCGACTATGAATATCGATAAAGTTTCTAAGGAAAGTGCTATTCTGAATTACTGCATCCAAATGGGACTGCCGATTGATATTGGATCAATACTTATGAAGTCTGTTTTGGGCCTGATCGTTCATGAATCAACTTATGGGCCTGGACACCATTCCACAATTTTCTTACTTTGCAGTCAATTCCAAGTATCTTATGAAAATTGGGAAAATGTACTTCTACCTTGGAAGCTTTTGGACCCAACTGAGAGATTCACAGCTTATAAAGATGAAAATGATTTGACTATTATGGTGGATCAATCGTCTCAGATTTCACTGCCGATTCAACCTTTAGTTCTGGACAAGACACTGGAGATCTTGTGCAAAATCAAGAAGGTGGAGAAGGAGGTAGAAAATGTAATGAATGCAATTAAAAATATCTTTGATTTCTTCGATCATCTAGACTGGAGGATGAAAGAACATTTTTCTCACTCTGGACATATAGAAGATAGTTTGATACGACTGATGAGGATGTTGAAATTGACAGAAGAGGATTCTACTGAAGAATTTCCATACTGACCCTTCTATAACCTCTTCGTTCATGTGCAAGCAATGGGTGATCTCAAAGGAGAATCTAGCACTGAATCTGATGAATAGTAGATTTACATTGCTACTTGTCTGTCTATGTATTTAATTTGATTTGAACTTTGCATTTGCTTTGCTTTAGAATTATGCTTTTAGATCTCTGTATAGTTGAAAATGTTTTGTTTTCAGCATTTTAAGTGTTGTGGCTTGGATTGCGACACTGAATTAATGTATTAAGGTTGATAAAATACCAAACTTAGGTGTGTTATGTAACATATATTGGTGTGTTATGTAACATATATTGTAACTCTTGGAATTTATATATAATTGTGATGTTTTGTGTTGTGAAAATTTATTTGTGATAAGTACATCATTTAATTACTTAAAATTATGTTTATAATGATTGAACGGATGTCATTGAGGCTTGAAATTGATTGAAATCACAAAAATCTGGAAATTGAACCAAATTAATAGAGCCCACCGACGGCACCCTCGACGCCGTCGACGACAGACTTTTCCTAAGACTTAGGATATAATCTTAATAAAGCGCGCTAACCGCACCAAAGACCCCGCCGACGGTGAGATCCCAAAAAAACACCTTTAATCATGATTTTGACTAGTCCACCGCCACTATTCATCATCCCCTTCCTCTGAAAAACATGATTTTTGACCTAGGGCTTGAGAGATGTTGGATTTGAAGGTGATTTCAAGGCATTTAGACACCGAATTTGATCATCTCTTGGTAAGAGGTTCACTCCAAACTAAAAAATATTTGATTTTCACCACGAATTTCTTCCACATTGAGGAGATTCAAAAAATTTGAGAATGTGAAGAAAATATTGGGAAGAAATTCATGGAACTTAATGTTGAACTCTTAAAATTACTCTTGGAAGCCATTATTTGCATATTTGAAGTATATTTTAGAATATTTCTATAATTTTGATTAGATTGAAATGACTCCATGCCAAAAGAGATGACTTAAGTTCAATGAGTCTCGCTTCGTTAATGCGAAGGCTCAATCAAGGTTTACTTCGGTGGTTGAAGGAAAGAAGTAGATACAAGATAGAGTTTTTGAGAGACTGGAGGAGAAATTGAACGAGTTATTACCTAGCGGAGGTAGGAAAACTTCTGTTACACCACCAGTAAGGCTGCTGCAAATATTGTGAAAGAATTTTATGCCAACGTGTTCTATTCTGAAAACGGAATCGTTCAAGTGTGGGGATTTCTTGTTAAATTTAATGCCGCCCGCATTAACATCTTTTGCGAAGTCCCAGACTCTTATAGCTGCCATTATGAAAGCTTTAGTATGATGGAAGACCCCCTAAATGATGTGATCAACTTTCTTACTATGGGAAAGGAACGTGGAAGATAAAGCAATGAGAACGGGTAAATTTTTCTGCTTCCATGCTGAATGGCACCTCTAAAGCGTGGCACTATTTTATTTCCTCTACTCTGTTATTGACCTATCACCATAGTGAGGTAACAAGAGATAGCGCTATTCTGAATTTATGTATTCAGAATAATAAAAATATAAATGTGGGGAAAATCATTTTTAAGAATATATTGACTACGGCAAGGAGTGAAACAAGTGGGGGTCTAGGACATCCTGGCCTCATTTATGCACTTTGCCAACTTTATGGAGTGGAAGTTGGAGATGATGAGGAATGGGTTTACCCTATGAAACCCATTAGTAAAGCTAATTTGAAGACTTATGAATCCCACAAAAAATGGAGAACCGGGAGTAGGAGTCAAGAACCTTCTACTAGTACAGATGTCCCCTCTACAAGTTATGATCTTCCTTTTTCTAGCTCCCGTACTCTGACTGATTTTATGAATGAACTGACCTTGTAGCGAAAAAGTATAGAGTTAATAAATGAAAGGATTGGAGGTTTAGAACGTCGACATGATTATGATAGTGAGTACCTTCAGAGACATTCAAATTTTGAGATAGCTTATTATGAAGCTCAGGCCCGACACTACAGAGGTGAGCCTGATGTTATTTTTCTTGAGTGCCACCGATATACTCAGTATCAGCCCAATCCACCCGCTGACTAAGGAGGTGAAGACATAGTTTGGGATTTTGATATCTGAATGTAGTTGATGTACTTGTACTTGTACTTGTACTTTTATTTTTATTTTTATTTTTGTAATTTTTGTAATAGAAACAAATGTTTGTTTATACTTTCCTTTTTATTGTTATGTTGTAATTGGATAATTTTTAATTATTGTTATAATTGTTAGTGTGGTAGTTAAAATTTGCATGTGTAGGATAATGGATGTTGATTAGTACTTTGTGAATTATAATGTGATGTGATTTTCATATTTTTGCATTTTAATTGTAATTGTTTTGTTTAGTATTGTGGATGTGTTAGTGAATTATTGTGTTTGTTTAATGTTTAGTTTTGGACTTATTTCAAAATTTCATTACCTAGCAAATTCTCTAATGATTTATATGTGTAGAAAGCTCCTAATGTTACAAACCAGGTGAAGTAGAAATTTTGAGAAGAATTGCAAAAATTTTAGAACGATGAAAAAGCCTAAAATACTGAGGTATGATTATATTTATAATTTTTCTTTCCACCCGTATCATTTCATATTGAAAAATTTAAGTTTGGGGGAGGGAAGAAAAAAATTAACTATTAGATGTTCTCTATTTCAATATTTTCAAAAATTATTAATATGATTTTATGTAGTGAATTTAATTCAGACAACTATATTTTGTAGATATTTAAATAATATGATAGATTTAAAGGAATATTTTTGTAATGAAAATTAATTTTGTAGATTAAAGGTATTTAGTATAAGAGAATAAGACTATAGTTAATTATTTAAAGTAAAGGAAACTATATTTTGAAGTATTAAGAATCTGGAAATTCATTTGAGAAGAAAATATTAGGGCTCAATGATATATAAGCTATGAAATATTTATAAGGTAGGGGAATGCTTTGAGTTTCAAATTTAGGGAAAGAAAGGTGATATTTAAAATGATTAAAGGCTATCCAGATATAGTAATCCTCGTTTAAAAAAGGAAAATGAAAGGATTGAAAACAATCCCTGAAAAGAAAAGAAAAATATACATGATTGATTGACATGAGTATGACTGTGCTAAAGATCTAATAGATCTAACTTGTGTCACCCCTCTTCGTGACACCCTTTAGATCATTCAGATCTTTAGGGTGGGGTCGGTATGACGACCCCGTCAAAGTCATACTATACACAGGCCTACCTCGCACTTAGATACTAGGTTGACGCACTTTTTATTAGATGGTGTGCTAGGCTAGGATTTAGGGTGCTAGGTAGTCTTTTTGATGTCTGGCTACTGTTCTCTGTTGGATTGATTGCCCTAGTCAGGTATCTTTCTTTTACATTATGCTAGTGGTGTGCCTACATGCTGCATATGTGTAGTAGTATGTTAGGGCGATCTTCTGCAGAGAGCTATGCTTATTTATTTGCACACACACAGGTACTACTACAGGGGATCAAGTAATGATTTCTGACACTTTTGCTTGCAGGTGCTATTAGCTCCCCCACTTTTAAGTCATGGCTCATGATACATTATTTGCATGTGAGCTTTTCCGCTGACACTTGTTTGCATGCAGGATTGAGTCTTTTTCTTTTCTCTATGTACCTTTAGAGCTAGGAGAGTCTTGTAGTAAAAATAAGACATAGGCACGAGTTTCAAGTTGTTTGGCACAGGAACCACGTGGAGGGGACCAGGAGTAGATGCTCGTTCCCCGTATCTTAATTCTTCATTTTATATTGATGTATAGAATTAGGACCGGGTGTGTATATGCAGAGCCCGGTCGCCCTTTTCTTTTCTGGGATATGTTGCCGACCCAGCGGCACCGGCTGTTTATTATTTTGGTTTGGCTTGTTTTGTTTTTTGCTTCATATTGCATGCCTGCACTTGCATGTGTTTTCATGTTTCTTTCTGTGGTTTATCTGGGATTTCACGATATAATCTAGGCTCATTAAGGACCCTAAATTGCAACTTTCTACAAAATCCTAAATAAAATATTTATGATAACTAAAATTTAGGATTAAAATATTCAAGATTATAAAAATTGCAATATTTATTATCCTGCATATGTTAATAGGGCCTCCACAATACTTAAGGAGCGCTTTAGATGAGTGCATCATATTTGCATGTACCGAGTATAAGTCCCCGTGCTTCTCCAACCTGACTGGCCCAACATACCTCTTTATAGGTGGTTGTCTAGTGCGCCTAGGGTGTTAGAAGGCTCCCTGACCCAGACGGGGTGTAAGTATTTTTTTTGGAGATTTTCCAGCTTTGTAGCTGAACCTCGACTTTCTTTTTCTTCCTGAGGCATCCTTGCCACTTTGGAAGGTATAAGACCCACCTCTTGGAGCTCCAGCTTTTAGTCATAGGATAGAGTTTCTTTTCTTTGACCTTAGGGCTACCGAGATTTCTGTGGATGACGCAATTCACAGATTACTGACCGGGGATCTCAGGACGTGTTGGGTCGATTAACTTCACAACCAGGTAGACTTAGGGTCCTAGTAGCTATGGATGACGGGTTCGTGGTACCCCAACCCATCTACCTCTACCTTTTAGGATCACTCTACCTTCCTTTTTGTTGAGCCCATTTGAGCCCTATCACTCATTGACTTCATTGATATCACCTTGACGGCCTGATGCTGATGAGCTGCCGGCCATTTGGGATATGACAATTTGTCCTCTACCCTTATGGCCCGGACGTGCTCTGACGTGTTTGGATATCCCTGTCAAGATGATTTAAGTTATTCTGTGGGCCCCATGTGTTGATGAGCCGCTACCCATTCGAGATGTGAGAAACTCACTCTCTGTCCGATGGCTTAGCGCGAGTTTTAAAGCATCGAGACTGTTCCTAAACAGAATAGCATTCCTTTGAGTACCTATTGCCCCAGGTTCACCATAATCCAAGTGAAACTCCTTTTATCGAGAGTATTCTTGGGTACCCCTAAGATGTAATTAACTAAGTGGGATACGTCCCCTTGGGAGTGCTCTTGACCCCAAAACAGGCACCTACACCTGAATCTCTGGTTATGGGTAGTCTACGTAGGTAATCTTTTGTGGATATCGGTTTAAGGTGCTTTCGCCTGATCTTGTTTGGATGGACACTCTTAAACTATCCTCGTAAGGTTCACCGCACGTAGGCTCTCCACGTTTTGTGTTTTCTCTTATTTGTCGCATTGACATATGTCCCTTTTTATTTTGTTCCTCTCCTCTTTGAATCATTGATATGATTCGAGAGGGAGATTTATTCAAATAGGGGAAGTATATGATGTTCGACGAGCTGGCAACTCCTTATAAAATAAAAGAGAGAAAAACGAATGAAAACAAAATGGCGACCCCGCTGAGGAATCAGTCTCTCTCTCCATACTTGAAGTTTCACTTTTGGGGTTATAGCCTCTCTCCGTATAGTTTCACTCATATTATCGTGACCTGACTCTCTTTCTTCAAGTCACAGTTGAGCTTTTTTATGAGACCTTGGTTTTCAGTCCATGTGTCAGTTGCTAGAGGTAGCAATTCGATGCATTCTGTCCCTTTCTCACCCTCGACAGTTCGGTCGCTGCACTATCGCATGCATCAATGTCGTTGTATTTTATGATTGGTTTTCTTAACATTTCCCTATTTTCGATCGTTGTCCCTTTTTGCCCCACGACACAGAAGTGCAGGAAGATGGATACGATCGCTACCGCCGGGGGAACCATTTCCCTTTTATCAGAGCGTTGTATGTGCTCCTGAAGGTGTCATAAATTTCAATTCCTTCGAGCGCATTTTTGGGATTACCTTATGTGATCCTACACCCTCTGAGGCATTTTGCTCTGTGCCCTCTCCCTTAAAAGGGGAGACGTGCATATTAAGTCATTTCTACGCCCTCTTAGACATTTGTTATGTGCCCTACCCCTTAAAAGGGGAGATGTGCATGTTGAGTTGTTCCTACGTTCTCTGTGGTATTTTGCTTTATGCCCCCTTAAATGAGGAGTCATGTATATCGAGCCATTTTTCCTGCAGTGGCTCGCATCGCGCCCGCTTCTTTTGCTAAAAGGAGGTCGATGCTCGATAGCGACATGCCGTAGCACCTGACGGTCTTCTCCAGACCCGTTCCTCTGTTTTCTTACGGATCTCCCTAACATAGGTAGGTGAGCCTTTTGCTAGTAGTAGGTCTACCACTACAGTCACTGGTGTGACTTTTGTCCCAGCTCTCTTTCTGTTCCGGTTCCCTTGAGGATCCAACCGTCCCCCGATTAGGTAGGAAGGCCAGGAGGACCAGGAATAGATTGCTATGAATGCGGTAGCTTGTCCTGCATCAGGTCTATATAAATGTTCAGAATCCATTTCAAGGGGCATCTTTGGCCTCTGAATTGAGTTGTTGTGCTACTTTCCCGGTTGTGCAGACCACGTCCCTGTCGGATGCTTACTAAGTGTCCTCCTTTGAAAAGGAGGAGTTGTGCATGTGACATATCTTTCATTTTAGTAGCTCGTATCAGTGCTACCTTTTCCCTCAAGGAAGAGGGTAGTACCAGATGGCGATGCGCTGCAACACTCTTTTGAGCTTTCCTAGCCTCTTTTATAGTCCTTTCGTGTTTTGAGGATTTCCATCCTCGCAGATGTTGCATTATTTAAGAGTGCTAGAGTTAATTTTTACGGTATTATCCTTTGAAGGTGTGGTATCTCCCCGCCATGACTCTCTTTTGTTCTGGACCAGGATTATGTTGGTATCCTGTTGGCTGAGAATCATCGTCTTTATCCTCTGGCAATGTGGACTGGGTCCCGCTACGACTTATTTTGGTTCCGGTCCAGGATCAATGCTTAAATTCCGTCGGCTGAGAATCACATTTTTGTCCTTTGGTGGTGTGGACCGGGTTCTCACCATGATATGTTTTGGTTCCAGCATGGGATAATGCTGAGATTCCGTCAGCTGAGAATCGTTTCTCTCCACTGTTTGGTTGTGCGGGCTATACTCCAGCTAGGATTGCTAGGAGGTTCTTTCCTCCTTAGGATGCAGGCTATTCTCACCATGCAGTCAGTGTTGTCGCTGCTACAACGAGTTCTCTAACTTAGAAGATCGTAGGGGCAGCTTCCTCTTTATACAAAAATGTTTTTGCTAGTTTGATGACCGTCTCAGCCCCTGTTGTTCCGGGTTCCTCTGAGGTTTCACTTATCCTCAGATTAGACAAGGGCATCCAGAGGAATAGGAACAGACTGCTGCAACTAAAGTAGTTGGCTCAGTCGTAGGTTTTTATACCTGTTTGGATTTCGATTTCCCATCTACCAGGTTTGGGTCCTCTTCCTTGAAAGAAGTTCATTACCTGGATCCTTCAAACGTCATAGCACACTTCCTTATTCCTCTTACCTTATAAGCTCTCGTAGTAGGAGACCAAGGTCCAGCTGTCGGTCCATTACGATTTACTTTCTGTTGTACATGCTACGAGACCCTCCAAGGTGTTGCATGGGACACTTGGTGTGGTACTTAGTGCTACTTTACCAGATGTTGTGCCACATGCATCGTTGATGATCCTATTGTAGTGACTTTGCCTGCATCTGATGTGCCCACTCTTTCCATGAGCTAAAGAAAGTTTTGTGGCTTCCTCTTCATTGTTGAAGATGAATTTGTCCTACATTGATAAAGGGATATCTGGGGCGCACCCCTGTTGATTCTCACCATTTCTGAGGACAAAACTTTATCGCCTTTCTTCGGCAAATACCCTGTGGGTTAGGCAAACTCTTGCCACCATGTCTCTTGATATCCCGATGCTGTGTGTAGAACGACTTTCTACATTTAACGGTGAGGGATTTACTTGCCTTTGCTTTGAAGAGTGCTTATTCTACCTCTTTCGTTTATTAAGCACACCCCAGAAACCTCTTTGTTGATGACATGTATCGATTAGACCACCTTGCTAGTCTTGATCGATCCATTTTTAGCTGGGATACACATCTCCCAGACTGTTTTGAGAGTGCCTCATTCAATTTGAGCTAGTTTGCCTTTTGGCTAGGCTCTTGATGAGTGCATTTTTTTGCTAAGACCACCTTTGTCTAGAATTTGAGTTAGTCAGTTACTCTGAACCTGACTAGGATTTGGTGCATCACCTATCCAAAACCTTATTGACTTTTCAGTCTGTTCTTGGTGAAAGAGCAACATTTTGAGATTGATCCACCTCTCCCATATCCAACCTTATGGATCTGCTTTGTTTAACTTGATTGATTTTTATCACCTTGTAGATAGTCATGTTGAACTGATTAGACACTTTTCCACTATAAATCAGTCCATGACTTGTTGGGATACCTCAACATCCGATGTTTCTGGTTTGATCCTACTAATCTAACTGAGATATCTCTTCATCTTTTGATGCTCCGACTCAAATTTTTGGAGGTCGTTGAGATGGTTCTAAAAGGAATCTTACCCCTTAGTTGATGTTGTCTTGGGTTCGCCTTTGATGATTCTTGAGGTTGAATCTAGAATAGATCTTAAGGATAAGCTTGGACCAGACCATTATTGTACCTTCTTAAAATTTGCAAATCCCATGGTTTGGGGGATTCGAAGTAAGTTTTGTTGACCGAATCCCTTCCTTTAATGAAATTTCACCTAAGTTCTGAGAGCACCTCAGGGTGACTAGATGGGTGTCATTGAGATGTGAGTAGTTTCAGATACTATTTAGATCTCTTACTTTTCCATTCAGTTAAACCCATGAAAGCTTGACAAGTAATGAGTCATAAAATCCTAAGAATCGTTTTTTGAGAGATTTTTGAGTCAGAAGAAAATGTTACATAACAAAAAGAAGCTAACCAAAAATAGCCATTCTCAGGAAAATAAAAAAATGTGAAAGGCTTCAAAAAAGAAAAAAAATCACTCAACACTCATGAGAAGAAGCTTGAGGTGAGTGGAAAAATCAGAAACTTTAATATAAAGAACTTTATGATCTCAAAATTCTCCTGATAAGATCCTTAGGATAATATGTTCAGAGAATTATTTAAGTGACATTGGGTTGGCCGATAAATCAATAATGGATTTAAAGACATCTCCAAAATAAAAACCTTTCGTTAACACCCATATACGAATGATGAGGCCTACTTAGGGTAAGGGTGAAAAGAATTATAGGACAGGGGCTAGGAAAAATACTTATGGAAAATCCCACCTGGACTTGAATTTTTCAAAATCTCATATTTTTCATGGTATATCTAGTCATTATAGGATGCCTACATGAGAGCTCTTTGTAGCAGATCAATTTTGCATGTCATGCCAAATCATTCTCGGTAGCGGCTTAGCCCGGGATAAAAAAAAAGAGATTATGATAAGCTTTATAAAAAAATCTGAATGCCAATAATAATAAAAATAAAACATATGAATGACATGAGAGGCTCATAGAAGCTCCATGTGCTCTTCACCCACTACCTTTTTACGCTTTCTGCATCGACCCTCTGGGTCTGGTGGCCTTTCCTTCAGATGAAATGCTTGTCGTCTCATAGGCTCTTCACCTACTACCTTTACGCTCTACATGTTGACCCTTAGGGTCCGGTAGCCCTTCATCTGAAAATTAAGATACCTATCATTGCTAATTGTTGTAAATGAATCTTATCAAACGCCCCTATCAATGGGCGATACTTGAAGAGATATTTGGCTTATCCTCTTTTTTATGTACTCATTGTACTTTATGAGGAAAATGTATTTTGAAGTACATGCACTTTGTAATCCAGTTTTTGGAGCAATATAAAATGTGCATTTTCAGTTGTCTCTTCATTATGTGGACTCCTTATAGTTATCACCTTGCATCTATTAAAAGATCACTCATAAATCACTACAGTTTCACGTAGAAGAAATCTTGTTTTTCTCTTAGATTTATTGCTGGCTCACATTTCGGGCAAAGTGGAAGTCCTACGGGCGGCTTATACCTGGTGCAGCCACCAATCTCTATAAGAGAAGCCTTGCCTTTCTCTTACTTTGTCTTTTGTCGATCCGCTCTATGCAGGGTTCGAAGACTACCACTCCCGCTCATTGAGAGTATGGTTGATATACACGTTTCATTCATCCTTATAAATGTTGAGTACATGCTTGTCCCTCTTGCTTTGAATGAATGCGGTTGAAATCCTTCTATGGAAGTGGTTTAGCTTAAAAGCTAAACAATTTTGTGGGTAGACCATTGTCATAGTCTAACCCCCATCTCTACGTTCTCACAGTGTGAGCAATTCATATAGCTTTGTCGAGAAGAGGCATGTTGTATTAGCTACAACACTCAGCTTACCTAGCCGATCCGTGCCTAAGTGGAGTACTTTCAAACCCGCATGAAAAACCCCCATTTGGGTCACATTGTCAGATGTGTTAACAAAGCCCCTTCTATAGGTTGGGTGCTTTTGTTTCCCTTATATAAGAGCTACTTTGCTAGTCTTTGAGGAATCCTCATTGGGGGACACTTTTATGAGATGAGCTAGTGTGTTCATCCAATCACTGGGTCCGATTACTTTGTGCTACCCTTCTAATAAAAATTACCCTGTCACTTTTCGAGGAGTCCCCAGTGAGAGTCTATCTTAATAGACTCCTGTCCAGGATGTCTTATGTGGGTTGGACCAGTTAGTCCACCTAATTTGATTAATTCGCTGCTTTGCCAGTAGGCATGTTGTATTAGTTACAACGCTCACTTACATAGCTGATCCAAGCTTAATTGGCATCCTCAATGCCCTTTTGGATTGCCATGTTTTCCTCGACAAAGGCTACTTTGCTTGTTTTGAAGGAAATCACCAGCAGGGTCTACGCTTAGTCGTGACTTATTAAAAGCAACCCGAGGTTGGACATTTATGCATCCGATCCTCCTCGATACCTCTACAGTATTTTGATCGATTTGGCCAACTTTGCTCGCCACCTCAAAGTGTGTGTCGCACTAATTCGATCACTATGTAGCCTTAGTTAGTCCATACATAGGACATGTATCTTTATGCACGCATAAAAGAATCGCTAACAAGGGTCATATGGAATTCCTAGTGAGGGATCATCTGAAATCCCCACTGAGAGTCACTTTGATGAGATCAGGCATAAGTGTTACAAGGTTGAACCGCTCTATGCATCCATCACCTTTTTGATGCCTCTTCTGATTGGTTTGAGTTAGTTCACCATGTCAGAAAGAGATGTTTAAGTTCTTACAAAGCATTGGCAGAACCTTTGAGGTATCCCCTACGTGAGTCTTCCTTGGGTACATTTTAAGATGCCTCTTCAGCGATTCCTTCAACATGGTTGATCTTACGCACCATGTCTAGTTGCATGTCGTACTAATATGATCTCCATGGTTGATCTTGCGTACCATGTCTAGTTGCATGTCATACTAATCTGAGCTCCATGCTAGCTCAATTTGTCCATGCTTAAGTAGGGTATTCTTTCACCCGCAGAACTCCCCGGCGAGAGCTATATCGCTAATGCTCATGATGCACCTTGGTGGTTAGACCGTTCTAGGTCATATAACCCTGTTGTTTTTCTCTACTACCTCAGTTAGTTCTGTCCACCACGTCAAGTGTCATGTCGTATTGGTGTAAGGACCGATGCATGGATCCTTAACAAAATTACTTTGCTCGTGCTCACAAAAGCACTCTTATGGTTAGACCGTCCTGGTCATGTAACCATGTCTCCGTCTCGATCGTTTTGGTTGGTTCTTACCACCATATCGAGCAACATGTTGTATCGGCTTTACGATAGATCCATGTTTCATCGCAACACTTAAATGTTCGACTACACTCCGAGCTTGTTACCTTAAGCTTTTCAGCCATATACTTGCTCGCTTGATGCAGGGTCATGATACATATCTCCTGTACCATTTTACATGCATAGGCATGATACCTACCTCCTGTCCTATTTGATAGTTGACTTGGCTGATGCTATTCATCATGTAAGGTTGCATGTTGAACTAATCTTAGCTCTATGCTAATTCGATTAGTCCATGTTTAAGCCGGGTATTCTCACACCCACAGAACTCTCTAGCAAGAGTTACCTCACTCAAGTCCGTAAGGTTTTATGATGTTGGATCGCTTTGTTCATCTGACCTCCTTCGACACCGTGTTTGACTTCGTTGATTTTCATCACCTTGGTCAGGGACATGTTGCATTGGTTAGGACTACTTTAGATAGTCAATCGATCCGTGTCCGGTCGTGATATTCTGATATCCGATAGTACCGTAACATTGTGTAGGGTAAGGACCGCTTCGCTCTGCCTTATCAACCTATCTCAGATTGCTAGACTGCTTTATCCATCTAGCATATGACCCTCTCAAACCTTATGATGATCTAGTCGGTTCTTTCATGAGGGAGTCTCGTCTCGTGATGACCCTTTGGCTTCATAGCCAAATACTATGTTGTGCCTCGAGCCCTACGACCTTAGATTCTGCTATGTTATGAGAACATCTTGTCTTTTGGCATTTTCGACTCTATAGCCACCTGCTACGATGCTTTTTGGACCATACGACGCTCTAGTTGGTCCTTTTATGAGATCATCTTGTCGTTCAACATTTCGGCTTTAATGCTGGACTTTTTAGCCAACTCGCCTGCTTGTTGAAAGAGCGTCGTAAGGCCTGACTACAGTCCTCATGAACATAGCATAGACGTTCAGGGTTCTAACACCTTGGTTGTTTCATGGTCACGCCTCTGCAGCCTTTGAACCCTCCGTTCAGAGCGGATATAAGTGTCAATTGCATTCCTCATGGACGACGTCTTGAGTTTTGGCTTCTCAGCCATCCGACTTTAGTGCTTCTCGGACCACATGACATTCTAGTCGCTTTTATGAGAACATCTCGTCATTCAATGATTTAACTTTGTTGCCCGGCTTCCTAGCCAACCTTTGCTACCTCTCAGGTGTGATGTAAAAATCTTAGTATTCATCATAGATGTAGTGCGGGTGTTGAGGCACACACCTCGATCAGTTTGCTGGAGGGATCAGAGTTTCATGGCTCTCCTTCCTAACTGATTAATGCGGACTAGTACTCAGAGGAGAGGCAAAGTCCGTGGGCATTCTCCTTTTGATCTAGTAACCTGTTACCACTTAGTGAGCGATGTGAGGCCCCATAACATTCCTCATTAAAGTGACAGGAGGCTTCATAGCCAATCTTCCTTCCTCTCATGAGCGACATAAAGTCCACAAGGCATTCCTCGTTGATGAAGTGCGGGTGTTGATGTATGCACCTCGATCAGTTTGCAGGAGGGATCAGAGTCCCTTGACACTCCTTCCTAACTGATCAATTCAGACTAGTCCTAAAAAATGTGAACTTTCTGACGTTCCTTCTCAATCTAGTCAACCTGTTACCGCTTAGTGAGCAATATAAGTCCCATTGGCATTCCTAATTAAAGTGACGGGCGACTTAACAGCCAACCTGCCTTCTATATATGAGCGACGTGTAGCCCGACAGTCCTCATTGACGAAGCGCAGGCATTCGAGGGTCTAACCCCTCAGCGCTTTGTGGTCATGCCCCTGCGGCCCCTGAACCACCGAGTTGAGTCACGTCTTTATGACCTCTGAACTCACCCTTAGGTCATGTCTCTATGGCCCCTGAACCTATTCGTAGGTTATGACTCTACGACCCCTGAACCTACCGGGCGTGGTCATGCCTCTACGACCTCTGAACCACTTTTTTGGGTCATGCCTTTATGGCCTCTGAACCCATTGTCAGAGTGAATGTAAGTCCCATGTGCATTCCTTCCCATCCTCCTAGAAGTGGATTTGGCTCTCGTGGCTTTTCCTTCTTAGGGTACTTAGCTCTTTTTGGTCGCTTAGGCATAGTAACTTCATTACTAACCTTAACTGCGCAACACACTTGTTGGGGGTCCTTTGTTGGCATCAATTTTTGATGTCACAAGTGCAGGGTGTCCACCTGCATGACTCAGGATAGTTTACGATATGTTTGTGACGTCCGATAGTTCAAACACCCACCCGAGACTTTTTCGACGAGTGTTGAGGGGCACATAATCAGGGTCATTCTGCTAGGTTATGAATTTTGCTTAGGTGAAGGCCGATCGACATTTGGCACGTCAGACGACTCTGATCAGGCCAACATATATTATGTGGCACGTCATGCACAATTTTGGCTTGAAATTGGCCCGATCGCTTGACGAAGTGGTCTATATGACCCTAGATGATGAAAGAGACCCCACTAATGAGTCCGGAGTGTCGATTTCATTTATGGAGGAAGTCTACGTCGCTACGGCTTCGAGGGCCGTGTGAAAATGTGCGAACTATCATTTTGGACATGATAGTAAAAAAAGTGATCCAAATGACCCCGAACGATGAAACAAACCACGTCGGTGCGTACGGAACGTTGATTTTAGCCAAGAAGGACATCCACTTTGCCGCGAGGACATGTACAGGCTAAAAATGCATGAATAATAATTATAATATAATAATAATAATTATTATATTATATATTATATAAAATAATAATCTTATATATATAAAAAAAACCCTCGCTTCTGCCCTCTCTCTCTACCCCTATCGCACGTGAATAGCACTGCCACCTTTCCTCTTCGCAAAAACCCTAGCTCCAGGCTATCCTTGCACTCAAGCCCTAGCCGACTGGCGTTCCTTGCTGGTGAACTTGCCGCCGCTTCATCCCTCTGGTGAGATTCCTTGGTCGGTCTCCTCACGCCGCCTGACCCTCCCTCTCTCTCACAAAAAGGTGCCCGAAGGCTTGCTCGAGCTCTCTCCCCGATGCTCCTTGCTGGGTCTTCCTCATCGTCGGTGAGAACTACTGTCGCCGGCCACTTTCACCAAGATCTCCAGCTGCTGGCCTAACCCATTGCCACCTTCACTTCTTCTTCTCGGCTAACCTCGCCGCCTGCTCCTCTCTCGCCAGTGACTCTTCACCGGCCCTCTTCATCGCTGGCTGCCAGATCTGTCCAACATAAGCCCCTTTCTGACCAGATCAAACCTTCTAGCCTTCTTTCGTGCTTCGCATCTGCAACACCTCTTCTCGACCTCCTTCCCACATGCCAAGCCTTCTTTGATGTGCACCTCTTCTCGAACATTTTGTCGGAGCACCTCGATGTCGACGGACAATGACGACACATCAGCTTAAGGAGGCTTGGACATCTTTTCGATTACGAGGAAGGATTCCCCTCTTTCACCGTCGACGAGCGATCCTCTCTCGCAAAGGTACCTTTTTTGGGGTCGAATATATTATATATGCTAAATGATTTATTTTTTGGTACTTTGCATACCTCACTGACTCTTGCCCTCATTGGGGCTTTTTTATTCTACGAGACAAGCTGGAGCATGGATCAGATGCAAACGAGCTTAGAGCAAGCAAAGAAAACGCGTCCGCAATCATCACGGTGGTGAGATCCTCTAAACACCTAGCTGCCTTAGGATTAGTGGTGTCTAGGCGTGTGGGTTCGATCAACCACACGGGGTGCGTGCGCCGGCGTGGGTCGACGCAACGACGTGCCTGTGTGATGGATTGTTGGATTTTGTAGAGCTAGCCTTTAGGTTAGGAATTCATGTGCGTGGCCAAATACCCCTTCATAGAGCCGAGTGTCTCCCTTTGTTGTGAGTCTTAGCACAAGTCCCGATGGGTCGGAGTCCCTCACTCCCCTTGCTTTGGATTTCCCAGCTTTACTTGGAGAAGTTGGGAGGTTGGACTTGGCAAAGCGAGAGAAGCTTTGTAGCTGGCTCGCTTTGCAAAGTCCGGAGGAGTTCGTAAAAATAAGAAAAGCTTTGTAGCTATCCTATTTCACGACACTGTGGAGAGTTGCCCTCTTGGAGATCTCGGGAGAAACTCTCCAAATTTCTTAACCAAAGCAAGAGGCGGCGGTGCCGCACATCTAAGGGTTTAAACCTTAGGTCTCCCAGATGAGGTCGTTAGCACGAGCCCGGTTTGCTACCTGCATGTTGGTTTGCTGCATAGTGCATTTTTGCTTGGTGCATGTTGCATTTCACATTGCTTTGACAGGCCGCCCCAGGCCGGTGAGTCTCTCACTTCACTCCGATCGGTCGCCTTGGTCTGGCGAGCTATCTGACTTCGCTCCAACTGGTCACTCCAGCCCGACGAACATTTCACTTCGCTTTGATCGGCCGCCACAGCCCAATGAGCGTCTTACTTTGGTTTGACTACCTCTCTGGCTCAGTAGATCGATCACTTTGGTTCGACCGACCTCCACGGTCCGGTCGACTGATCACCTGCATGTTTGTTTGCTTTTGTGTTATATTGCATGCTTGCCTGTTTGCATGTTGCATCTGGTACGTGTTAGCTTGCATGATCATTATCATTTGCTTGTGTTGTACTTTTTTGGGCCGCTGTTGCTATGACACGCCCATCACATTTGGTCTTTGCCTCCTCGACACACCTTCGGGCTGCTACCACTACACCAAACCCATTAAATTTGGTTACTGTCGCCTAGACACATCTCTTCGGGTCACTGCCGCTACGACACACCCATTTGTTTGGGACACTGCCTCCACGGCATGCCCACGTTTTCCTTAGTCACTGTCTCATGGTACACTCATCACTTCCGTCACATGATTGCCTGCATTTGTATTTGCATGTTTGAATAGGTAGCAAGCCATGCTTGTTAGAAGAGTGACCTCGTGTCGGTCGCGATGCCTTAACAAGCATTTCTTGTTGGGTTGATCTCAGTGAGCAATGTGAGTTAAGTCATCGGGATTGACACGAGTATGACTGTACTAAAGATCTAATATATCTAACTTGTGTCACCCCTCTTTGTGACACCCTTTAGATCATTCAAAGCTTTAGGATGGGGCCGGTATGACGACCCCATCAAAGTCATACTATACACAGGCCTACCTTGCACTTAGATACTATGTTGACGTACTTTTCGTTAGATGGTGTGATAGGCTAGGATTTAGGGTGCTAGGTAGTCTTTTTGATGCCTGGCTATTGTTCTCTGCTAGATTGGTTGCCCTAGTCAGGTATCTTTCTTTTGCATTATGCTAGTGGTGTGCCTGCATGCTGCATATATGTGGTAGCATGTTAGGGAGTTCTTCTGCAGGGAGTCATGCCTATTTATTTGCACACACACATGTATCACTATAGGGGGAGTAAGTAATGATTTTTGACCCTTTTGCTTGCAGGTGCAATTAGCTCCCCCACTTTTAAGACATGTCTCATGATACGTTATTTGCATGTGACCTTTCCCGCTGACACTTGTTTTCATGCACGATTGAGTCTTTTTCTTTTCTCTATGTACTTTTAGAGTCAAGGAGTGTCCTGTAGTAGAAATAAGATACGGGCACAGGTTCTGAGGCATTTGGCGCAGGAACCACGTGGAGGGGACCATGAGTAGTTGTTCGTGCCCCATATCTTAATTATGCATTTTATATTGATGTACAAATTTAGGAACGGGAGTGTATATGTGGAGTCCGACCACCCTTTTCTTTTCTGGGATATGTTGCTAACCAAGCGTCACCGACCTGTTTATTATTTTGATTTGGCTTATTTTGCCTTTTGCATCATATTGCATGCCTCCACTAGCATGTGTTTTTCTTATTTCTTTCTGTGGTTTATCTGGGATTTCACGATATAATCTAGGCTCATTAAGGACCCTAAATTGTAACTTTCTAGAAAATCCTAAATAAAATATTCAAGATAATTAAAATTTAGGATTAAAATATTCAGGATTTAAAAAATTGCAACATTTACTCTCCCGCAAATGTTAATAGGGCCTCCATAATACTTAAGGACCGCTTTAGATAACTACATCATATTTGCATGTCCCGAGGAGGATTCCCCGTGCTTCTC
>NEWO01002331.1:22840-37412 GCA_003013225.1 Phalaenopsis aphrodite
CTGTGGATGACGGGTCCGTGGTACCCCGACCCAGTTACCTCTACCTTTTAGGATCACTCTACCTTCCTTTTTGTTGAGCCCCTTTGAGCCCTGTCACTTCTTGACTTCGTTGATATCACCTTGACGGCCCGATGCCGATAAGCTGCCGCCCATTTGGGATACGACGATTTGTCCTCTGCTCTTATGGCCCGAATGTGCTTTGACAGGTTTGGATATCCCCGTCAAGATGTTTTAGGTTATTCCGTGGGCCCCATGTGTCGATGAGCCCCTACCCATTCGAGATGTGAGAAACTCACTCTCTGTCCGATGGCTTAGCGCATGTTTTAAAATAGCCTTCCTTTGAGTACCTATTACCCAGGTTCACGATAATCCAAGTGAAACACCTTTTATCGAGAATATTCTTGGGTACCCCCTAAGATGTAATTAACCAAGTGGGATATGTCCCCTTGGGAGTGCTCTTGACCCTAGAACAGGTACCTACACCTGAATCTCTGGTTATGGGTAGTCTACGAGGTATTCGTTTGCGGATATCGGTTTAAGGTGCTTTCACCCAATCTTGTTTGGACGGACACTCTTAACCTATCCTCACGAGGTTTACCGCACGTAGGCTCTCCACATTTTATGTTTTTCCTTATTTGTCGCATTGACATATATCTCTTTTTATTTGGTTCCTCTCATCTTCAAATCATTGATCTGATTCGGAAGGGAGATTTATTCGAATAGGGGAAGTATACGATGATCGACAAGTTGACAACTCCTTTTAAAATAAAAGAGAGAAAAACAAACGAAAACACACATCAATAGTAGATAGATCACAATAAGATTTGGCCATCTGATCCACCTGAGAATTACTTATTTTTAGTGTACATTTCATGATAATTTTATGTATATTTGTAATGATAATACACTTTATTGGAAGACATTTTGCATGTTTTTATCTTCAGGTACAAGAAATAAACTTTTAGTAAAAATATAACAAAAACGGTCTCATTTGGAGTCAAATTGAGCAAGGAAGAAAATTATGACCTGACACATTTTGATATATTTTTCTATGCTTAATGTTATTGATATTTATCACATATTTTTGAATGAAATTACACTTTAAATAAAGTTTATTTTCATGTCTATTTTGTAGGAATATCAATTTGGAGCACAATGGAGCTGAAACAGGGTGAAATAGAGTTGAAACAGAGTCAAATGGGGCGAAATGGTGGAGCTACCTACTGGGTGGTGCGTAAGTTCCAAAAATTGCCGCCTAGGCATCAGTGATAATGAGAAAATAGTTCTTAGGTGTTGAAAAATGGTGCTTAGATGCAATAAACAGTTGGAGATGGGTTTGGATGACTTTTGGTGCTTCCAGGATGTTCTGGAAGGCCCAGATTGCTATGCACGCCCCTTGAAGTGGTTAAATGAACTAGAAACTTAGAGTGGCTTTTGAATGAAGAGATGTGTCTTTTAGGGAGAAAGGGTGTTTCTTTTGGATGAAGCGATGTGTCTCTTGTAGAAAGTAGGGGTTTTTTCTTCTCTTTAAATAGGGAGGCTTGGCGCCTCTCATGAGAAGTAATTAGAGGAGTCTAGAGAAGAATTTAGAAAGTGTTATAGGAGGAGTTTAGTGTGAGTTTATGGAGATGTAGATTTCTCCATTTTCTAGAGAGATTGGTGAAGGATTTTGAGAGATATGAGTAAGGAAGTATAAGAGTCGCATGGATCAGCAAGAGACTTTATTGGAGAGATTTTTTGTCTTTCTTTCAGAGGGAAAAAACTAAGTATTATGTTCTTCATTATTTTGTATTTATTGTAAACACATTTTAATAGATTTTTTTTTATTTGAATGAAGTTTTCTGTTGTGTTTTATTCATGCTTCATAAGTAGTTTTCTTTACTCTTCTCTTTTAACCTGAAGTAGTAGCATGTGTAGGAAAATTTGTTTCATGATATAGTTATTTTTATTTTCTTAGGTTGAGTAATATTTTATTCGCTTCATTGACATAACTTAAGTGGCAATATGTTATGTTAAAATCAGTTGTAAGTGAAACTAAGACTCGGGAGAGCAGTGATCTCGCAACTAGAGTGCACTCACATTGTTTGGTTAACTATTGCAAAATAGTATGGGTGGCAATGTAAATTTTAAGGAAATATAAATTATGATCTGTCTATATTAGAAGCTTTTAAGATACAGATAGTTGCATAAAATTAATGGAATACTAAGCATACTTATATGGGGATAAAATTAACCAAGAATTAGAAGAGAACTAGAGGATATATTTCAAAATTATCTTGAGTTGGAAATGAGGATATGGAGATTGAAAGACCAATGGAAGAAATTCCTAAGGAATTAGAAATACCTATTTTATCAGCCAATTTAAATATAGAAAGACCACATTTACCATATAATCAGTACCAATTGGCTGCATTAGAAGATAACTTGAGACTAAAGAATATCCCAAAGGAATTTGATATAGGATCTGAATCATCTAGAGAGAATCTAACTCAACATTTAAGAGACCTAGAATTATCATATAGCAATCCATTTCTTATGAATTTTAAGGATAATATTAATATGCAAATTAAGAATACTAGAAGAAGAATATTGGATCTAGAAAGAAACCTAAGGAACAATAATTGGAATGAATTGGAGAAGTTGACTGAAAAACTGAAATTCGAGTATTTAGTAAGAATCCCATAATCATGAAAAGATTGGGTGATTGATTAGTGTTTACTTGAATGGAAATTTGATCCGGAAGGAAATCCTTTGTCTGGTAAGTGATGTTAAATCAAGTGCTCCATGGTTATCAGTGTGGTTTGATTTAGTATGAATGCAAGTCATGATTGTTTATGTTGTATTAAGTTTTTTTTAGTATGGATTGATCAGTTTGAATGATGATTGATGAATGTTTGGATTGTTAGTGGTTTGATTTCAATTTAATGAGTCATAAGTGAGGTGATTCCTTGATCAGTCATAAGTGGACTTATGTTTTTTCTCTGGTAATAGTTGGATTAACAAGTACATATCGAGTCAGTCCTAAATCAGACTTGAGGATTTACTGGAGACATCTTGAGTTTGGATATTTACAATTTCATCTCAATTTCATTACTTTCTTCCTCTGACCTTATTTTCATTTGGTAGGATTCATGACCTTATTTAATGAGTAACTTGAGGATGATCTTGCACTATCTTTATAACTGTTAGAGGTGCTTACTTAAAGGAATAAGGGATGCTGAGGTTGGTGCGCACGATCCAACATTTCTGGGATAATCATATCCATGAGATTACTCTATAAAATCATTTATAGGTACCCAATTTATCACTGTAGTGATTCCGTTAGAAATTGGAAGTAAGGTGGTGAAATGAGTTGAGTTCAAAAAAGAATTAACCTCTTTTATCATGTGTGTTTGTGTTTGTGTTACAATAATATAAAGAAATTGTTGAACACTTAAATATATTTTCCTTTGTTGATTCATGTTGGGCTTTTTAGCCCTTTTTTAGTTCAATTTTATTTTGGCATGTTTAGTTTGGATCGACTTCCTATTGTAAATTGTTCTGTCCTGATGAATACTTGTAGATGTTTCTGATATACATTTGTGGTAGATAAAATTTCTAAGCTATTCTTCTTCCTGCTTATATTTTCTATAACAAATGCTATACTTGTTAAAAATCAAGTTTAGGGGAGGAAAAAAATAAATTTCAAAATTATAATACTTCCTTTTAGTTTAATATTATTGAAAGCATGTTTTAGGCTAAAATTTTTTTCTCCTACAATCATTCTATCCTGATTATGCATGTATATGAATTTGATTGGATGTTTTAGTAGCTGGTAGATTTATCTTTTACTCTTTCTTTGTGCTACATTTTATGAAATTGATTGCAAAATATTTAAAAATTTAAGTTTGAGGGGAGGAAGAAAAATGAATTTCAAAGTTAAACTTTATTTGTCCTATGTAGCCTGTATTTCATTTGATATCACTTTTAAAATAATTCGCAGTATATGGTGTTATCTTTAGGATGCTAAAATTTTGATTTTTAGGAATGATATATAAAAGAAATTTAGTAAATAAGTTAGTAAAAGGATGAAACTAAAGTAAAATAGTAGGGAAATGATTTTACTATTTATAGTGGGAAAAATTGATTTTTTTGAAAAGTCAAAGATTTTTAGAATAATATTTTTTTAAAAAAATTTAGATTCTATGAAAATTCTTTTTCAAATACTAATACTATATTTTAAGTTAAAGAAAAAAAATAAGTTTTTAACTTTAGAAATGGGATTGTGAAATTTAAAATCATTAAAGGCCTATCTAGATATAGTAATTCTCACCTAAAAAAAAGAAAGGATTAAAAAGATCCTGAAAGGAAAAGAAAAATAAAAGAAAAGAAAAATAAAATAAAAAGAAAAGGAAAAAGAAAAAGAAAAGAAAAGTATGAAAAAGGGAGGAGAAGCTTGGGAATAGGAGCTAATTAAAAATTGGTTTCGCTTGAATTTTTCTAAGGAAGAAAACTTAAGATCAAATCTTTGCTTAATTATTGAATGTATTAGTAAAAATTATTTTCAATATAGAATTCATAAATTCTGAAATTAATATTTTTCTAAAAATCCAAATTTTGGGAAATTTCAATTATGTCTGAATTAAATAGAAAATCAGTATTCATAAATTTAATAGTAAATGTTCTGATACCTTAGATATCATCTACTTTACTAGAAATTATTCTAAGTTGGACTACAACATTTCAAAAACAAATTTTTAGTTATCTAAAAAGTAAACCCATTAGTGTAAGTTAATAATTTCTATTTTTAAAGTTATAGTGTTACTTGAGGACAAAAACATTTAAGGTTTGGGATATTGATCCATATGAAAATTACTTATTTTTAGTGAACATTTCATGATCATTTTATGTATATTTTTAATGATATTACACTTTAAAAGAAGGTATTTTGCATTTTCAAATACACAAAATTAGCTTTTACGGAAAGTGAAGTAAAAATGGTGTCATTTGGAGTCAAATCGAGCAAGGAAGAAAATTTCGACCTGACACATTTTGATTTGTCTTTCTATGCTTAATCTCATTTACATTTATCATATATTTTTAAATGAAATTACACTTTAAAGAAACGTTATTTTTATGTCATTTTTCACATATTTTTGAAAAGGAGCAAAATGGGGTGAATAGTGGAGCTCCCTGCAAAGTGGCATGTAGGCACCCAAAACTGACACCTAGGCACCAGTGACGATGAGAAAATGGTGCCTAGGCCCCAAACACTGGTTTCTAGGTGCCAGAAATGGTTGAAGATGGTTTTGGATGACTTTTGGTGGTTCTAAGATGTTCTGGAAGGTTCTAGATTGCTATGCATGCCCCTTGGAGTGGTTAAATGAATCTAGACACTTGGAGTGGCTTTTGAATGAAGAGGTGTCTCTTGGGGTGAAAGGGTGTCTTTTGGATGAAGAGACTTGTCTCTTTGAGAAAGGAGGGGTTTTTCTTCTCTTTAAATAGAGAGGCTTGACACCTCTCATGATAAGTAATTAGAGAAGTCTAGAAAAGAAATTATTAAATGTTTTAGGAGGAGTTTGACCTGAGTTTATAGAGATGTAGATTTCTTCATTTTCTAGAGAGATTGGTGACGGATTTTGAGAGATATAAGTAAGTATGAGTGGAAAATGGATGACACGAGACTTTTTTGGAGAGATTTTAAGTCTTTCTTTTAGAGGAAAAAAAACTAAGTATTCTGTTCTTCATTATTTTGTAATTGTTGTAAACACTTTATAGTGGATTTTCATTTATTTAAATGAAGTTTTTTGTTATGTTTTATCCATGCTTCATAAGTAGCTTTATTTACTCTTTTCTTTTAATATGAAGTAACAACATGTCTAGGAAAATTTGTTTCATGATAGAATTATTTTTATTTTCATGTGTTGAGTAATATCTCCTTCACTTTATTGACATAACTTAAGTGACAATATGTTATGTTAAAATATGTTGTAAGTTAAACTCAGACTCGGGAGATCGGTGATCTTGCAACTAGAGTGCACTCACATTGTCTGGTTGGCTATTGCAAAATAGTATGGGCGACAATGCAATTTTTAAGAAATTATAATTCATGACCTGTTTCTATTGGAAGCTTCTAGGTGATAGATAGTTGCATAAAACTATGGAATTCTAAGCATACTTATATGCTCGAAAGAGGTTAGTAGAAATATGTTCCTTGTTAACACTTATTTTATTACATAATTCTATCAATTCTTTTACTTTTTATGCCATTATCTTCATTTTACTTTTCTTTTACAATGAATTGGATACATGTTTATGAATTTAGATTTGCTTAGAAATTCTCTTATTCCATAAATGTGAAGATATTTTTACTGGTCCTTCATTTACTTTATAAATTGGCCACTTGTATTGTTAAAACCTATTGAGGAACTTATAGACCTGAAAGAGCTAAGATTTCTTGACTTGTAAGTATCACATTCTACATTGGAAAGAGCAGTCACGATCGTCCGAAGGGGGTGCAAATAAATCGAGAGATAAGATTTGATGGGTGTAGAGTTGATGTTTTTAGGGTGACAGGCTAGATTCTTTTATCAAATTGGTCTAAAGATCGGAAATACGGGTTACTGGTAGGTCCTACAGAGAGGGCACAGTGGGCAATCTAGGTGTGAGAGACTGGAACCTACCCGACACTACTACACATGCTGAAACCAACTTTAGATTAGCCGATATTCTTTATACAATTGAAAGAAATAAAGAATATGCATGCTACTATATGTCACTACAATATTATATTTGAAGCATTTCATTCCTATACATTATCTAGGTCAATGCATGAGAAGGGTAGTCTTTAACATCTCAAAATTCTCCAAACCAATTAATCCAGATAAGTTATTTTTAGAATTAATATTTGCATTTACGATTGGTTGTTATCCTTACATTTAATATTTGAATTTAGATGTAGTTTCTAGATAAAACACCATCTTAATCAACCTTCTGACCTAAGAATTCATAGTAGTAGACTAGGGCTTCACTTAAGGGTTTTCTTACCTCGCTTCTCTATGGGATCGATACTCTAGGTTTTAAAAGAAAACCCTATATTACTTGAAACGATATATATACTTGCGTAGTAACCCTAGTGTGTAAACTATTTTCTAAATTTTTAACATTTCGATTTTACACACTGGCTCCTAAATTTAAATTTCGGTCAAGTTCTTGGCCATCTTTTGGATGCTAAATTACTACGTAATTGTGGGTCGGGTCACCATCCTAGCCATATTACTACTCTTTGTGCTAAAGTGGGGGTTATTGGGGAGAAGTGAGAGGTGTAGTTAAACTCTTTAAAACCCAGTACTAAGAAGTGGGGGGCAAAATTAAACTGTATAAAACCTATTACTAAGGCAATTATTTTCTTTAATAAGAGATTATCTACATTCAATGAAAGAGAAATTTCCTCTAGGTCGATTGATACGCCTAAAATGTACTATTTTTCATGCTTCATTTTATAATGATATTGCACTTTAAAGATATGCTTTCTTGTGTTTTTGGTTGTAGGTACATCAAATTGAATAATTTGGAGTGAGTGGAGCAAAAAAAACAAAAATGGACCAAAACGGAGCAAACCGGAGCAAATCGGGTCAAACCGCAGCACACCGGAGCCAATGGGACCTAAACTAGACACTTAAGTGGCTGTGTGCTTAAGCACCCAAAATGATGATTAGGAACCACCAGACAGAGAGGGGGGGGGGGGAAACGTCGCTTAGGCGCCGGTCACGATTTTCAACATATCTTCTAGAATATACCTTGGATTTGGACAATTTTTGAAGCGATGCTTTGTGCATCTCTTGGGTAATTCATTGGAAATGAGAAAAAAAGACTTTCTAGAAGAATTTCGGGCGGTTATATGGAGTTTTGAAGAGGCACTTTAGACACCATTTGGAAGATTCATTGAATCTGGACAGTTTTGAAGAGACAGTTAAGCATCTCTTGGGAATTTATAAAAAAAGGCTTTGAAATATTTTTAAAACAACTATTAGACTCATGAATTAATTAAAAAAATAAGAAGAAGACTTGGAGAAGAAGAGAAGAAGGCTTGAGCGTGAGCCCCAAGCGGTGCAGCAAGGTGAGAGAGAAAGAGAGAGAGAGAGACTGAGAGATTTCTTCTTTTCTTTTCACTTTGTTCTTGGAGAGGATTGTAAGAAGATTGCTTTTTCTATATAAAGAGAGTTTGATTTATATCAAAGATAAGTATTTTCATCTTATTTTGATATGAATTTAGTACTTTTTTTGTATGTTTTCAAAGTCTTGTTCAATGAAAAGTTCTTGTTGTTTCTCCATGTGTAGTGAGTAGTTTTCTTTACTCGTCCCTCTTATAATGAATTAGTATGCATGTGTAGGATATAAAATTGAGTATAGTGAGAATCTATTATGATGAATTTACTTTGTTCTTCATTTATATGTAAACTTGATCAGCTTGCATGTTAAAATCTGTTGTGAGAACATGTAAGATTCAGGATGGTATTGTCTCAATCAACTATGGTAGAATCACATGAGATTGTATGGATGAGAATGTAGTCCATATAATTAAGTGCAAATAAATATGAAAATAATCTTTAAAGGGTGTAGAATTAGAGGACTTTAGAGTGACAGGTTAAAGCCCCTAATTTGGTCTATTGTTTTAGGTTTTGATGTGAGATGTTAGCCTCCAGGTGGAGGGATAATAGAGAACTCTAGAGTGAGAGCTAGTATCTTCCCTGCCTAGCCCATTTTCAAAACTATTCAAACTTTAGATTAACCAATGTTCTTTATAACATCTCTAGTAAGGGTAAAGAATACAATTGCTCCTATTTATCACAATCTCTCTCAAAACTTGTTTTACTTTTACACATGTCACTACTTTCATTGCATGAGGAAGAGTAATTTTAGTATATTAGAAACCTCACTTTCTGATTTTCACTAAGTATTATAATTTAGAAGTAGAAGTAGTATTATAATGATAATTGTAGGATAAAATTAAAACTATATTTTTATCGACCTTCCAAGCTAGGACGTGTTATTTTAAACTAGAATTTCTCTTAAAAGTCGCTATGATTAACCTCGATCTCCGTGGGATAGATATTCGAGGCTTAATCAGGAAGCCCTATATTTCTTGATAACGATACGTATACTTGCGTAGAATCCCTAGAAATGTAATTGAAATCTTACTTTTCTTGAGATCAAGGTTTCATTACTGGGGATTAAAATCTTCAAGTAGTGGTGTCAACTTCTTAAATTTTTGGCGTAGTTGTCGGGGATCACAACGGTTGATCTTGACTTTTAGGAAAATTTTAGTTAAAGTAATTAGGCTTAGACTGGGAAATTGTAGAGTCGTAAAAACTATTTTTGTGTGAAAAGTGTTTTCTGTATGAAAAGTGTTGTGAAAAAACTATTTGTGGGAAAATAAGGTGTTTGTGAAAATGTTCTATAGTGTTGAATATATTTTTTCTTTTATTTGTTTAATTATTAATGTATTATTTGTTGTGTTACATATGCAAAACAAAGGTTATGTTTTATGATCATGAGTTAGAAAAAAGGAAAAAAATAAAAAAAAAAACAGAAAGGACTTGAAAAAACTTGAAATGGAAATGGAAAACATTCAAAATAGTAACTTAGAAAATCATCATAAATCATTGAGGGTTTATGTAAATCCTACAATAGATGAAATTCACTCAAGTATACAAACCTCTGTCATTGAAGCTAACTCGTTTGAAAGAAATCCATCAATTATCTAACTAGTGCAGAACAACCAGCTTGGGGGAACTCCTTCAGAGGATCCCTATTTACACTTATCAATTTTATAGAACTTTGTGCTACATTTTGTTATAATGGCATGTCAGATGATGTTGTTAGACTAAGACTTTTTTTCTTTCTCACTAAGGGATAAGGCTAAAATGTGGTTATACTCATTAGCACCTAGCTTTATTAAAAATTGGAACAAGTTAACTTAGAAATTCTTAGCTATGTATTTTCCATCTTCAAGGACTACTGAACTTAGAAACGAAATAATCTCATTTTGTCATTATAAAGGGGAATCAATATACAAAACCTGTGAAAGATTTAAGGAACTCCTAAGTAAGTGTCCACACCATGCTCTGCCCAATTGGTTAATCATTCAAACTTCTTACAATGAGTTAGTAGGAACTTTTAGGTCTACAATTGATGCTGCCGCTAGTGGATCATTAATGTCAGAACCATTTGATGTAGCATATGCATTAATTGAAGAAATGACTAAAAATGAATTTCAATGGCCCTCTGCAAGGGAAAATCCTAAAAAAGTAGCCAATGTCATGATACAGATTCGTTTGCAATTCTTGCATCTCAGGTTGCTACAATATCAAGGAAGTTGGACCAACTAGGAATGAACCAGCCTCAATTCACTTCAGTAAGTGAGGAAGTTCATTAGAGCATATGATTGACTCTAACTTATCATATGAGAATTTAAATACTATAAACAACATGTATTCTAACTTTTACAACTCATGTTGGAAGAACCATCCTACTTTTAACTGGTATCATACTATTTGGGGTAGAAACCAACAATGGGAAAATAATCATGCAAATCCTACTGGAATTTGGAATAATCAGGGGAACAAAAACTATAAACCTTCATATCCACCAAACTCTAACAATGATCAACAATTTGAGGATAAGAAGATGTCTATAGAAGAAGTGGTATTGCAAATGGGAAACTAGTTGCAAGGTCAAAATGCTGCGATTAGAAACGTAGAGAATCAACTGGGACAAATTGCCAATTCACTTAGCAATAGATCCCAAGAAACACTTCCTAACAACACTGAGATCAAACCTAAAGAGAAAAATGATGAACAAATAGAAGCTGTCCAATTAAGAAGTGGAAGAGAGATAGAGGGTGTGGTTAGAAAAGAGAAAGAAGTTGTGAGAGAAACAAAGGAAACTAAAAGACCTAATGAACATGTTTCTAAGGATCAAGAAAAATTAATATCTCCAAATAAAATCAATTTAGAAAGACCACCGCCTCCATTTCCTCAAAAACTTAGACAGTATGAGTTGGATAAACAATTTTCAAAGTTCATGGAAGTACTTAAGAAGTTAACAATAAATATTCCTTTTGCTGAATCTTTGGAACATATGCCAAGTTATGCAAATTTATGAAGGAGATATTAAACAAGAAAAGGAAGTTTGGGGATTACGAGACAATTTCACTAAGTGAGGCGTGCAGTGCTATACTTCAAAAAAAGCTTCTCCAGAAACTTAAAGATCCTTGTAGCTTAACAGTTCCTTGTACAATTGGAGAAAGATTATGTGGCAATGCTTTATGCGATTTAAGATCGAGCATTAATGTGATGCCTCTATCAATATTTAGAATATTAGGTTTAGCCGATATTTCTCCCACTACTGTAACCCTTTAGTTAACTGATCGATCTATCATTTATCCAAAAAAGGGGTCATAGAAGATGTGCTTTTTAAAGTGGATAAGTTTATCTTTCCTATGGACTTTATTGTATTATATATGGAGGAAGATAAATAAAATCTAATTATTTTGGGGAGACCTTTTCTTGTTACTGGACAAGTTATGATAGATGTGCAAAAAAGAGAGTTAACTATGAATATTAATGACCATGAAACTACTTTTGATGTGTTAAAGGCTATGAAAGATCGAGCTGAAAGAATAGTTGATGATTGTTTTTGGATGTATGAACTTAATTATTTAAGTAAAGACCATTTCCAAGAAAGTTTTGAGAGTATGTTAACATATGAGATCGAAATGAACCTTCATGATGAGCTAAAAATGTTGTTTAAAGAAGACTGTATGTATGTTCAGGTGAGGTGTGAAATAATGGATGTTACCGAAAATTGTAAACTTTTAATTTCATCAGTTGAAAAATCTCATAAACTTAAGATGAATGTACCCCATACAATTTTATGGCCTACCTATTTAGGGAATTCATCTACACCACCAGTCTTTATAGCTTCAAATTTGACTCAATCACAAGAACCTGAATTGAATGATAAAATCAGTAAAAGATCTCCTAATAAAGAGTTATTCAAAATCACTGAATGGCATATTTCGTGGTATACAGACAAAATGAATGAGATTCTGATGTTGGGGAAACCAGAGTAAAAATTGGATACATCGGGTCGTTGATGTTATACCAAGCGCTTCGTGGGAGGCAACCCATGGTTATCTTTATTATCTGTTTATTGTGATTCTTGTTATGTTGGATTAAATAAAGTGAGATGTTGGACTTTGATCTGTGTTTGATGTGTAAGAGTGGATTGGATTAATGTTGTGAGGTCATTCCTTCGTCATGGCTAGATTTGTATATGATTTCTAGTAGTAGCAGGTTGACGAGTCTGTTACGAATTAGTTTTTAACTGGAGTTGTGCATTACCTTGAATCATGTAGTGTTTGGACTTGAGACACTCCATGTAAACTCTATTACTTCCTTTATCTGACGTTGTCTTCACCGGGTAAGGTCACGAACTTACTTAGTGAACAACATCTGGATGAACTGCACTATGTTTACCAGATTGTGTATGCCTTAGACTTAGAGTAACCCTGAAATTAGTAACACATAAAGTAATTCTAGTCCATGGGTTATAAAGATACAAGGTTTTATAATACACCCACTTTATTAGTGTAGTTTCTTCCGTTAGAAATTGAAAGTAAGGAGGGGAAATGTGAGTAGATGGGAGATCAAATTTATGTCAATCATTGTTTGTTTATGAATCTGTGAGCTATGTATTGGAGTTTGTGTGTCTATGTTTGTAATTCAAGTTGAATGAGTCTTTATAGATGACAAAACTTATCTCAATTTTTTAAACTTGTTAGCATCCAACAATTCCTTTGTGAAGTTTAAAATGTGTTGCTATTTAATCTTCAGTTTGTACCTGTTCTACTATTTAAAATTCCTTAATAATGTTATGTTAAGCATTTTTTGGCTAGATTTACTTTCTACTGCAATATTCTATCATGTGTTTTTTGTTGATATTTTTGTAGGATGTGTAGTAAATTGTAAAAGTTATCTTTCTCTGCCACATATTTTTGTACTTCATTGATACACATGTTTGAGCTTAAGTTTGGGGGGAAATAAAAATGTTTCAAATTTAAACCTTACTTGTATTCAAAATTATTACAAATAAATTTTTATTATATTTCTAATGATTATTGTTATGTGGAGTCATCTTATGGATGTTAAAATTTAAAATATAGAAATAGAGTAGGAAAATTTAGTTTATATTTTTAGTGAAATGGGTGAACCTACAGTTAAAGATATTTAGTTGAGAACTTGGGAAAATGAATAACTATCTTTAGTAGGAAAAATTGTATTTTTAAAAAATTAAGGATTCTTATAATTATTATTTTCAAATATTTAAGGCTCTCTTAGAAAGTATTTTTTTTAAAAAAATATACATCTTTTCAAGTGAAGGAAAGTAATAAATTTTAACTTTAGAGAAGGATAGTGGAATTCAAAATTATTTAAGGACTTCTCTAGATATAGTAAACCTCACATACAAAAAAAAAAAGAAAAGAAGAAGAAAAAATAATGGATCAAAAAGATGCAAAAAAAAAGAATAAAGTGAGGAGAAGCTTGAGGAGAAGTCCTAATAAAAAATTGGTTTCACTTGAGCTTTTTTGGAGTAAAGAACTTGGAACAATCCTAAGCTTGCTTTTTATACTTATATTAGTAAAAAATATTTTTAAGAGAGCTCTTAAGTCTAGAAAGTAAAGTTCATAGAATCTGAAGTTTGAAAAATCTGCATATATTTCTGAACTAGATAGGAAAACAAATTTCCAAGATTGATGATAAATATTTTTGTCCCTGGGCTAGTCTGATTCACTAGAAGTTCTTCTAATTTGAACTATCACATTTTTATAATAAAATTTTAACAATTCTAAGGGATGACCCATTAACTCTAATCTACATAAATTATTTAAAAGATGTAGTTTTACTTGAGGACAAGTAATGTTTAAGTTTGGGAGATTTTGATACGCCTAAAAATGTACTATTTTTCATGCTTCATTTTATAATGATATTGCACTTTAAATGTATGTTTTCTTGTATTTCTGGTTGTAGGTACATCAAATTGAAGAATTTGGAGTGATTGGAGCAAAAGAAAAAAAAAGGTTGATGGTATTAGCCATGAAAACCACACATTAAAAGTAGCATGCTCATGCCTGTGTCTTATACTGGCACACCCTATCTACCAACCCAAGAGGGTGACACATTTATACCGGGCATTGATTTGAGTGTGCATTTTTATGCAGGAAAATAAAATTTTGAATTTTTGGATACAAATTTTAGAGTCCTAGATATATAAGAAGAGGACTTGAATGTAAAGAATCACCCTTGAGCAATTTTAGGCTTCTTATATTTTTTTTTTAGGGAGACTTGTATTGTTCCATAGAGTTTCCTCCTTAGGTTTTCTTGGAAGAAAGCTCATAGGGTTTTTCTTCTAAAAGTTCTAGATAGTTGGATGGGACAAGATTATCTTGAGCGGTTGTGCGAGTAAGATCATGTGGAGTGCTTGCATTGTAAGGAGAGGATCGAAGAGCAAGACATGACTAGGATTATCT
>NEWO01002333.1:0-17728 GCA_003013225.1 Phalaenopsis aphrodite
CGCCCGTGCCCCACCTGCTGCAAGCCTTGTTGTCCAGCCCTTCCTTGCATCCTACCGAGTTCCTCACAACAACATCCCTTGCTACTCGACGACCTTGCCATCACCCAACACGCCTCACCACCCTTCCTTGCCGACCTACCTACCACCCCACTTGCCCAAACCCCATAACCAACCACCAACCACTCTTCCAACATATCTGACAACCCTCAACCCTTCCCTTTTCCCCTTACCACTTCGCCGACGCCACCTCCTCCCTTAGATCTTTTCTTTCGGTCCTAGTCGGAGATTGGTTTGCCTTTGTATTTCCCATTTCCATTTGTATCAGATTGTAACCCTGTTTCAATATTAATGAAAGTTATTTTTGTTTCTGCTAATTTTCTAACTAGTTCTGGTATAAATTGGTATCAGAGCTAGCCCAACCCTAATCACATCCTACGATTTCTTAGTATTCGCTCCTACCTAATCCATCTCCATCTAATTTTTCCGCTTCTCAACCCTAGCCATGCCATCACAAAGAGACAAACCAGACTCAATCTGAGAAGAGATTCAACGAGAAATCCATCGTCTACATGGAGACTAGCAAAGTTGGATGACAGAAACCAAGAAGGGATTGCCTTCGACCCAAATCTAGAGAGTTGAAGGGGAGAAAGAAATGACAATCTGAATACATTTCATGAAGTGACTTTCAACGATTAAGAGAACAGGTCACGTTGTTTCGGGATTCAGTATCAGAGGAGGCCTAGAGAGGGATATCTGAATCCCTCTAAGAGGGGGAATTCCCGAGAGAAGATACCAGTGAGAGAACACAAAGCCTACGAAATCAATGTGAATTTACCCAAGTTTGAAGGAGGCATAGATCTAGATGAATTCCTTGAGTGACTACAAACGTTGAATGAATTTTTGAGTAAAATGAGGTACCACAGGATAGGTGGGTCAAGCTAGCTGCCATTAAGCTAAAGAAGAGCGCTTCCCTATGGTAGGAAAATATGCAGAGGCAGAGGAAAAGAGAAGGTAGTGAAAAAATCACTAGGTGGAAGAAGATGAAGAAGACAATGCAGAAAAAGTACTTTCCACCCCACTATCACCAGGATATGTTTCTGAAACTCCACAACACTCAACAGAGAGATCTATTAGTGGAGTTCAAAATCCAGTTCAATCACTTACAACTAAAGTACAAACTGATAAAGTCGGAAGAGCATACAGTAGCCAAATATCTTGTGGGACTAAAGCCTGCCATAAACAAAATGGTGCAGCTGCAACTGTAATAGAAGCTAAGAGATGTCCAAACACTGGCCTTAAAGGTAGAGAGACAACAACAACAAAGTAAGCAACAGTCATCCTTTAGGCAACAAACTTTATGCAAGCAGTCACCTACAAATACCACAATCGACAAGGACACCCCGAAAGAGACTAGTAAGCCGGACACGGAAATGAAAGTCTGAATCAAAGCGAGAAGAAGCAGAAGAAAGGTAGCGCCTCCAACACTGTACCAGTCAGGAAATGTTTAAATGCCACTTTTAAGACCATATAGCCTACAACTGTCCCACGAGCAGAGTAATCTCACTTACTGATCAAGGCGTCGTCGAAGAGATTAGCGATGAAGATAAAGCTGAGGAAAGGGGTGAGCTGTATCAACTTCCACAAACGAAGGAGACCCACTCGTGATTCGATGGATCCTGCAGACTGAGGACACTAAGGATTCACAATGGTTTCACCACATGTTCTACACCCACTACATAGTGAACGAAAATGTATGCAGTCTAATCATCGACAACAGAAGCAACAAGAACGTGGCATAGATACGAATGGTCGAGAGATTGAGACTTGCAACTCAGAGACATTCCCAATCGTATTCACTGACGTGATTGAAGAAGAAGAATCGAGTTAGCATTGATCGAAGATGTTTGGCATAGTTTTCAATTGGAGGCCAAATGTAGGACCAGGTGTGGTGTAATGTGGTCCTATAGATGTCTGTCACCTTCTATTGGGATGACTGTGACAGATTTACAGGACTAATCACGATGGATTCGGGAACACATATTCCTTCACCAAGGGAAGCGCACCATCCTACTTCCCATGGCAGAGCCCGAGATCAAAGGAACCCTTACCAGCAAAGCATATTCCTACACCCGCTCTAGATACAGGACAGATACAACTGAGGGTATGTCAGGTCGACACCGTACCATCAACGCCACTGTTGTGAGAGAAGGGTCAGATTACTCTCACCACACACCCAATTGAACCAATCATGGGTTACTTTGTGAAGACTCAACTATATAGGTGTGATCCACAATATTAGAAGGACAGATCGATATGAACATTTACTCGCAAGTTGGGGAAGACCCTCAAATTCTTCGAGAAACTGTGCAGTTGTCAATGGGACCCAAGGGTGCCTGACAATGAATAGAAAGCTTCGACCTATGAAGTCGAAGCTCCCCCAACCCCGGGAGACTGATACGGGGCGCTAACTGCGCCCCTTTAGTGGGGCACATAATCGCGAGCAGGGGTGTGGGGCAACCCTTGTGAACCATCGTGAGAAAAAAAGGAGCATGGACGAGTCGCAACAGCGGGAGGGAGAACGCGAAGGCGGGATCACGATACAGCAGCCCGCATCTCTTCCTTTGGTGATCTTCTTTGTATGGGTAGTATTTAAAGGATGTTCTTTGGATTTTTCTTGCCTCCCCACTCCTTCATTTTGTGTGAGAGTAGGAGTTTTCTTCTTTATTTCTTTCCTTTTCTTTGTCAATGAGCATCTATAAATTGTTGTTCTCTGAATGTAGGGGTAGTTTTGGTGTGAGTTGCTTTCAGATTCCTTTATGGAGCTGTTCTCCATTCTAGAGCTGCATCTAAGGAGGTGGTGATGCTCCGGCTATATCCTACTTCAAGGAGGTGATGTATCTTCCTTTATCCTCCTCCCTGACCTTTCTCCTTCCCGTCCATTAGCCGTCGACCATCCTCATACCATCCCAACTATTTTTGCGCCCCTTTTTTGCCATTGTCTTGCTGTCGAACCTCTCCACTTTGCCTCCCAACACCCTATTCCCCTCCAACCTGCTATTGGCCTTACTATCCAGCCCTCCCAGCCGCCCCTTGCATCTTATCGGGTACCTTGCAGAAACTTCCCTTGCTACCCGACACACCTCGCCATCACCCAACACCCCTCACCACCCTTCCTTCTCGCCCTACCTACCACCCCACTTGCCCAAACCCCCAAACCAACCACCCCACTTGCCCAAACCCCCAAACCAACAACCAACCACCCTTCCAACATAATTGACAACCCATTACCCTTCCCTTTTCCCTTTAACACTTCACTAACGCCACCTCCGCCCTCATATCTTTTCTTCCAGTCCTAGTCGTAGATTGGTTTGCTGTTGTATTTCTCCTTTCCATTTGTGTTAGGTTGTAACCCTATTTGAATATTAAAAAAAATTGTTTTTTGTTCCCTCTAGTTTTCTAAATAGTTGTGGTAACGCCTCATGAGTATAGATTTAGTTTTAGCTCGCCCATTCCTCCTAGAAGTAAAGAATTGAGGCCTATTAATATGTTTTCAAAAAAGGCATTTTGGTAAATTTAGCCTAAATCCAAAAACACTCTATGCATGGTCTGTATTGATCCATTCGATCATAGGTCGAGCTTTCAACATCTAAGAATCTTAACAGACCCAATTTAAATGATTTTGGGCTCGTTAGATTGCTCTACTCAAGTTACTGGAGTTGATTATAAGCATATCAATGTAAGAGATTATTTGACCTTCCAATTAATGGTCAAAAGCTTCCAATTACATTTTAGCTGCTCGATCAGAGATTTTTAACACTAAATTGAATCACTTTTGGTGTTGTTGGATTTATATTGTCGAGATATTCAATTTGATAATAAATTTGCTAAAATTGGAGCTTGGATTATCATTAATTTGACTCTTACAAGTTTTGATTCAAAATGCATCAAAATTTGTGTTTAGATCAAGTTAACTTTTTGGTGATATATCAATATAGCCCCTTATTTTTGGACATTGATGCTTGTATCGTCCAAAAATATATACCAAGTCCATGAAAATATTTATAGCTCAAATTATAATTTCATAATGATACAAAACTAGGAAACTTCTTGAACATCAATGCAAACCTCCTCTCAAAATTGTGAACCAAGAAAATTTATTTGAACTACAATTTTGATTATTTCTGAAGTTTGTACATTTATTAGAGCAAAAATTATTGAAATTTTTTATTTATAGAATTATGTTGGGGTACAAATATATCAAATTTGAGTTTTGAAAGTTGATAAATTGTGGAATAGATACATTGAGGCGAAAGGTAGGCCACACAACAATCGTTACCGGTGGTGGCACGTGGACACACACATGGGAGTACATAAGTGTACATGTAGGCACGCCAACAGATGCACAAACACAAAGGGGCTTACGTGCAGAATGGGTGAGCATGACTGCACGTGCATTTCAATCGTAGATGAGTACATACACATGCATGTTTGGAGTTGTGTGAAATCAACGCTCACGTGCGAAGTGAAACACGTGTAAACTCATCCATATGTGGGAAGGACATGCCTGCTTCTAATAGGATGTGCTCGCTCACAAATGGACTCACCTATCACAAAGAGTCACGCCCACTTGTGCACGTGAGCAGGTGCTCGCACGCAAAATAGGCACCCATCATCGTGCAAGCAATTGCCACAATGTCTGGTCTTTTCAACATCAGATAAATATCCACATGCAACTGTCAGATTGTGATTTACTGAACATTGTTGTCAGATTATTATCTTCAGATTGTTATCGTCTGATTATCATCTTAAAGTTGTTATTGTCTCATTATCTTCAGACTCCAATACTCCTCCAGCAAGATCACATAATTGTCATGTACTGAAGAATTTAGAGATTATTGATGAATAAGTATCATTCATATTTAATCTCAATGTTGAAAAAATCCCGAATAATTCTAATACAAGAAAATAGTTCTAGAAAATCTCATGAAGAATTAGACACTGATAAAGTCATACCAACAATTACTATTAATATTCTGATTCTATTTCAAAAGAAAATTTATTTTTTAAATGACATCTTAATTATGCCCCTAAAATCATCTCATCAAGCTTTTTTTTTACACCGCCTGAATATCTTATAATTTATGTGAATGCCTTCAATATTCTTAGGTCCTGAACTGATGGTTATTTTATCAACATTTGAGATTTTTTTTTTTCAAATTTTATGTCAAGCTATGACAATATTATTGAATTGTTTGTCTTACGAGAGCACGGTATAATATTGATGCAGAAGATTTTGAAAAGAATTGTCATATTTGTATATAATATTCAAGGCCATATAACTTATAAAAGCAAATTGTTGGAACTTTGAAATGAGAAACCTCTTGAAGGACTGGTCTATTTTTTTTAAATGAAAAAGGAATGGAATATTCATTAAAAATGAAAAAAAAAAATTAAAAGAGCTTTCTATTCCTCATGTCACAAAAGTTATATATTGAGAATTTTTAATATTCAAAGTATTGAATATTTTCAATAAAAAATAAAATATCTCAATAAATATGTGAATGAAAAATCCTTGTTCAAGATTGTCTCTCAATTCATGCAAGATCTTATGATGTGATATTGAAATTGAAGGATAAGAACAAAGATCTAAATAAATTCCAAAATTTTTATTCAAATAACTTTAATGACAATATTAGGAGTTAAAATTTTCCCTTCAAAGCAGAATAACACAGATTATGTTATATGATATTATCAGCTGATACTAAAAGTCACAAAGATTCTTTTTTAACAAGTCTCTTAAATATTCATTTATCAAAAATAAATGTTCCTATAAAATGTTAAGCCATACATGTACAGGGTTCCAACAAATTGATAAATAATTCATATTTAATTTTCTTTTAATTTACTTGTTTTTTACTTATCTAACACATACCTAAATATTTTAGATGTTTAAGTAAATAGATATTGAACTCGGGTTAAAAATCGTCTTGAAATGATGTAATACAATTCTTGTAAAAATTAAATAATTTTAAGGTAAATATAAATTAATGTATAATGTTAACTTCTTTTCCTTTACAACATAAAAAAGATAAAACTCAAGATGACCTAGTAGATGCACAAGATCTTAACAATAATGCAAAAAGTTTGAAAATTTTTAAAGAAATATTGATTCTTGTAGACGAGAGCACGACATTATAAACTCAATTATTTGAAAAAGCGATTGATAAAATTGGAGCCAAGCCAGATTGGCTAAAATTTCAAAAAAATATAAAGCTTTCAAGAGCATAATTCAAGCCTATGTTAAAAAAACTCATTATCAGCATTTAAGTGAATTAATAACCTTGCAATTAAACCCGTACAATCACTTAACTTGACAATAAGCAAGCCAAATTTAAATATTGTTTGACTTCCAATTAATGCACAAATGCTTCCAATTACACTTCAAATATTTGATTAGGGCTTTTTTGAACTTGGATCTAATCCCTTTTGGTGTCGGATTGTATTACCTAGATGTTTACTTTGACCATAAATTTGCCGAAGTCGAAGCTCAAATGATCTTTAATTTTAATCTCAAAATTATCATTCAACATATATCAAGATTCGTGTCAGATCATGTGGATTTTTTGGTGATATTCTAAACAGACCCTTATGTTTAGACTCAACTTTATTTCAACCAAATATATATATATATATATATATATATATATATATATATATATATATATATATATATATATATATATTGTTCTTGAAAAATATTATAGCTCAAAATTATAATTTTATAATATTTTCAGACATGATAACTTCTTCGACATCAATATGGACCTCCCATCAGGGTCACGAATCAAATAATTTTTCATAAATCATATATTTAGATATTACTAAAATTCGCACGTTGATTGAAACAAAATTTTTTGAAAATTTCAAATTGCTCAAAATTGGTTATAAAGCTTCTATTGAGGTACAAATATATCAAAAATGAGTTTTAAATGCCAATAAATTGTGGAATAAATACATTCAGGCCAAGTTAGGCTAAGCAATTATCATTGTTGAATATGGCGTGTGCACATGCACATGGACACACATAAGCACGAGTGCAAACACATTAGTAGGTGCAAAAGTGCCTATAGCTGCACGCATCGGTAGGACACAAATGCGTGAAGAAGCACCAACGGTTACGTGTGCCTAGGTGCCTATAGCTGCACGCATTTACAATCGCAACTGTGTGCGTATGTGTGCGCGTGCAAGGTCATGTAAGGTTAACACATGCAACTACTTGTCTGCATGTGGGAGGAATAGACCTGCTCGTGAAGAGACATACCTGTACGTGAAAAGTCATGTCAGCTTATTGGCATGTGCAAGTGTGGGCATGTAACACCGCGAAAGCAATTGTTACGGTGTCCAATTTTTAACTATAAATATTCCTTTGAGAAGAGGTGTAATTCACTCATCTTCTTTCTATTAAACTTTAAATCTTATCTTAAAATACATATCAAACTATTATCTACAAGTGGTTGTTGTATGACTATGATTTATAGGTTTTCATAGCCCGAATCTCATCTTCAAATTGTTGTTATCTAATTATCACGTTCAGGTTTTCATTGTTTAATTATCATCTTCTTGAACACATGACTATCTTGTACTGAAAACTTTAGAGATTACTTGTGAGCATCATTCAACTGAAGTCACAATTTCAAAAGAGACCCAACTAATTCTTGTATTAGAAGATGGTTCTAGGAAATCTCATAAAACATTAAGAACAGATGATATCATGTCAACAATAACTGATGTTATTTTGATTCTTTAAAAAAAAAAAAACTTTTCGTGGGCATGTTGGTTATGCCTCCTAAATCATTTAATCTAGATTGTTCTCCAACAACTAAATATCTTAACAATTTATAAAATAAGTTTATGTATTTGACTTCAACATCTATCAACTCCTGAAATAGTCAATATTTTATCGACATGTGGTTTGTTTTTTATAATTTTAATATTGAACTATGACAATCGTCATTAGACTAATTATTTTCATCAGAGATTACGGTACGGTATAAGCACAGAAGATTTTGCAAATAATAGTCAAATTTGTATATGATATTCAAAGTTGTATAATTTATTGGAGCAAATGGATGGAATTTCGGACTATAAACCTCTTAAAAAATAATCTAATATTTTTTTTGGTAAAAATGAATGCAAACTTCATGAAAAAAGTAAACGAGCAGCATGTTCCTCTTCATGTCACAAAAAATATATTTTGTATTCTTAATATTTGAAATATTGAAGAGTTCAATATAAGATACATTATTTCAAAAATAAAAAAATAAAAAAAATTCATGTTCAATGTTGGCCTTTTTATACATACAAGATAATTTCATGCTATGATGTTGAAAGTGTAAGAAAAAAAAAGAGATAAGAGTAAATTTCAAAAGTTTTTTTCAATCGCCCTTTACAAGATTATAAGAGGATCAAATTTTCTCTTCAAAATAAAAGAAGGCAAATAATTCTTTGATAATATCAACTGATAATGAAAATATTTTTTTTTAAAGTCTCTTAACTATTCATTCATAAAAAATAAATTTGATTGAAGAAGTGTCATACCATACATATATAAGATTTTAGCGACCTGAAGAGTGAATCAATCATCTTTATTTTTTTATTTAATTTTCTGTTATCAAATACAAAATTATTTATTTCAGATATTGACTTGGAGTTAAATATCATCTCGAAGATGTTGAATACAGAGTTTATAAAGATTAAATATCTTCAAACCAAATATAAATAAACTTATAATGCTAAAGCTAAATATGTAATAGCTTTAAGAAGTTATCTGACAAAATGTAGAACCGAAGTATACACTGCCGATTTTTTTCTTTGCAACTTCAATAAGATATAACTTGAGTTGATGGATGCATGAGTTGATATTAATCATAATGCAAAACATTTGCATACTCCAAAAAAATATTGATTCTTGAGATGAGAATAAGAGATTATAAACTAAATTGTTAGAAAATACGACAGATAAAATTGGAGTTAGATCGAAGGGAGGGTTATAGAAAATTTTTAAAAAAATTCTATATTTTTTAAAAACATAATTCGAGGCTATGTTAATGACATTAAACTGTAAGATATAGAGCCCCATTGTATTTAAAAATATTTTATCCAAGACTTTTTAAAAGAAATTCATTAGGTGCTTCATTTGACTAAACCAAATGTTGACAATTTTTTCCAAGTCTGGCTTCTAAAAATAATTTTTCAGATATGAAGGCTGAGTAAAAAATCGCTTCACTTTTTGAAAATAATAATGAAAATAATGATACTGTCTAATACATAAAATAAAGGATACTCTTCAGCTTTTAGATGTTTATTTCCTTTATGTACAAACAAGATGTTTATTTCCTTTTTGAGCTATATAAGATTATTTGTCATAGTATTATTTAATAACTTCAAACTATATAGAATATGTTTAAAAAATTGTTAAAAATATTAGATCTATTTGAAACAGTTTCTCAGTGTTACTCAATGATATTAGCCTAAAGAAATGAAATTATAGGAAGTCCAAGAAAGACTTCTAAACTATTCAAGATTGGTGGTTGGGGCTCTGCTCACTGATATTAACTTGTATGGAATATGACAGGAAAAGTTAACCAAAGACTCTTGGCCTATCAAAAGGTGTTTATCGAAGTGTAACTTAACAACATTAATTTCTACAAAACATATCGTATTGAATCCCCCTAAAAACGAAAATGGTCTGACTAAGATGCAATAAAGATTTTCTATTTCTTGAGTTTGGGGTTTGAATTGATCCGTAAATGGACCATGATTTTTCCTAGAGATATGGTTACAATCGTACTTCAAAAGAATTAAAGCATACCGAAAATTGAGGGAAAATAAAATTTATTATTATTGTAAAGCTATGAGTACAGAAATATCATATGAAAACTAATGAGGTATTAAAAGAAAACAAAAACAAAAAGAGAAAAATAATAAATAAAAAGAAGAGAGAACAACAGAGAAAGGAAATAAAAGTTGTATTACTTGACAATGATTATTGATAAAATTTACGAAGATTTTTGGTGTTCCAAGTTCGAGCCAAGGCATTTCACTTAGGCTCTTTGAGCTTAAATTTCTCCGACCTGATCATAGCTATGATCACATAAAACCTCCTAAAGAGGCAACAGTTTATATGTTGGGGGCCCTTGCTAGCTACCTCAAAACTACACTGAACCAATGTTGTCAGAGAGATATGCCAAAATTTAGCACATTCATTGAAGTGATTGGCCATTCCTTGGTGATAGAAGATGGTCTTGAGAAAGGCCACAAGATTCTGGGAAAGATCTTAATTTCGTCAAAATGTTTCTTTGTCATGATCGAAGGCTTGAACCCTAAGACTTGGGAGCCCAAGGTGGATTAGGATGATAGCCTCTGTACCAACCACATAGATTGTAGGATGTCTCCCCTGTTGGAGTTTTTGAGGTGGTGTGGTCGGCACAAAGAGCACTAGAAAGTTCTTCAACCCATTACTCAATATCCTTCCCCATACATATTTTCAGCCCCTGGAGTATAGTTAGATGATACATCAAAATAATATATTATTTTAAGTATATATTTTATGCTTATTTTTTGTGATATTGCATTTTAAAGAAGGGTATTTTCATGTAGGTATATCATTTTTCGGTAATTGGAGCAAAAATGAAAAAAAAAGATAAAATTTGGAGCCAAAACAACGAATTTTGAGATTTTGGCGCATGATGCGCCGTTTGACAGAGAACCGACGCATGATGCGCCAGAGACGATTTTTTGCAAATTAAGGCGGTCCGAGACAAATTTTGCTCGAATTTTCAAAGGGACACTTGTTCTACACACCTATTGAAATAATTTAATGCATCTAGACACTTTAGAAGGTTTTTTTATGAAATGATATGTCTCTTGGATCAATCTTTTGAATTCAAAAGAGTTGACTTTTGGAGAAAATTTTGAATTTTTTTTCAAATGAGGCAGCCCAAAAAAAAAAGAGAGGACTTCTCATTTTGTAAGAAGAGCAGGAAGAGAAAAGGAGAGAGAAAATTGGAATGAAAGACAAGAGGAGATTTTCTTTTAGAGTTGTAAGAGAAGAGGGAATATGAGAGATTTCTTCTTCACTACACTTCTAAGAGAGAATTGAGTGGGATTGTAAAGAGAGAAATGCATGGAGAGAACTTCTAGGGATTTGCTTGGGAAGGATTGTGAAATAAGTTTTATTTTTATTTCTTTTGTTTTGAAAATTTATTTTTACATATGAAATCTGTGTTTTGTCGTATCATTTTCATAAATTCTGAGTAGTCTTTATCCTTCTCCCTACTTTGAGATATGATTTTGTGAAGAATTGATTTTGTTTTCTACAGTTTTAAATGTTAATAATTTGTGATGATTTGAAATCCGATTTTCATTTACTTTTTGATCTGGTCAATTGAAATGTTATAACTTATTGAGAGACATATTCTAAAAAGGGATATGACTTCTATAACATATGGATAATCACATTTGATTTCATGGGAGAGTATGTCATTCATGTGATTGGGTGCAAATAAATAGGGAAATATACTTTGTTGGATGCAAAAATGGAGATTTTAAGGTGACAGATTAAAATCCCCAATTTAGTCCAGTTGATTGGAAACTGATGCGAGATTATTAGCCCTCAGGCGGGGGAGTATTAGAAGCTCTGAACCACAAAATTAGGGACCAAACTCTGGATTAATCAATGTTCTTTATAACACTCAGAAGAAGGTAAAGAATATCATTGCTTCTATTTGGCACAAAAGAGTTTTTATATATATTTTCAAATGATTTCAATTTCTTCACAATTCATATATTCATTGTAAAGGGGAATGATTTTTTCTTAAATTTGAACTTTCCGTCAAAACAAAAAAACTTTGTTTAATTTTTATAATTTTACTTTTAAAAGTTTAGTATTCAGTTTAGTTTAACTTCTATAATCTTACATATATATTTTAAGTAACATTTACTTTAGTAGTTAATATTCAAACTTTGCACTTAACTTTTTTTTTTTTAATTTTGTAGTTTAAAATTTAAATATTGAGAACTTACATATATGTATTTTCAGACTCCCTGTGGGATCGATATCTATGACTCTATTAGAGTCCTTTATCACTTGAGTGATACGTATACTTTCGTTGATTTTAAAGGGAATTGACAGTTTTAAAAGAGTTTTAAAAGATAAACAATTTTCATAAAAGGTATTTTTGTTGAGAATATATTACATATTTATTATATATCTCCCGTGTGTAATTTTGTAATATTGAAAAATATTTACAAAATTTACACACTAAATCTACCCGCCATCATTCGACTAGTATCATAAGTTTGCTCATTTGCTTAGAGATGAATTGCAACTATACGCAACAATTGAATGTGAAGATCCTTGCAAAAAAATGTGATGATCCTCCCATTGAATTGAGTCTCGTTATCAGTAATTACATTCACAGAGAGACCAAAAATATATATATTTTTTCCAAAAAAAAATGTTTGGTAATAATTTCAGTGATTTTGGCAAGTGGATTTACCACTACCCACTTAATAAAGCAATCGACAATTAAAATAATAAACACGTTGTCTAGTGGCTACAGAAAAGGGTCTCATAATAGCAATTCTTCGTTGGGTGAAAAGTCGGCGGCTCAAGAGAGATATGAGGTCTACTAGCGCCGTATAGGTGAGGTTAGAGTACCATAGATAGTTATTGCACTTTGGCATGGAGTTTAGGGATCAAGTTTCATTGTAGATCAATAAAAATCTTGCTTCATGATGTTTGAGAGAAAGCGCTCTTCCTTCCAAGTGCTCATCACATATTTTAAAATGAACTTTTTGCTATGTGTAACCAACTTCAAATGGTGGGAGGCATTCAAGGTCTAACCCAATAAAGGCTCTTTTGTACAATTTGTCTCCAATGAAAGTTAAGTTTGCATCATCCGGTTACGTCGCATTCTGAAGGAAAGTAAGGATATGGTCGACCCAAAGAAGTTCTTTTGACACATCAATAGATTTATTACCCAACAATATTGGATGATGGAAAAGTGTATCTTTTCAATGCTTCTCCTTCTAAATACATTTCCAATGATTGAAGAAGCAAGCTTTGAGAGGGCATCGACTTGAGTACTTTTTTCCATAAGTATGTGAATGACTCGGTATGTCTTAATACTAGCAAATATTGACTTTACTAAGCTGAGATACTGTGTCAACTGTGTGTTGTGAGCAACAAAGTCTCCTTCTAACTAGAATGCTACAAACTGGGAGTCAATATGGATGAAAAAATTTTGAACACACAATCATCGGTGAGACTTAAACATGTGATTAGGGCCTCAACAACATTTGTTGGTTGCTAAAAATTTTAAGGTCCATAATGTCTTGCTTGAGGGAGATAAATAGGATTCCGACCATATGCCGCCAAGCTACAAAAAAATCCATCAACATACAAAGTTAATCGAGGTGACACCAGAGAGAGCCATGGATGAAGGAAACCGGAGGGATTATCATGGAAGGGGATAACAATAATGTTATCCATATGCCATGCCAAAGTATGAACAGAAGATCATGGAGCACATTGTCAAATATAGGTAACAAAATTGTTTTTATTACATACTTCAAACAAGTTCTTTTTTGTGTTACCACTAGAGGTATTAATAAAGCCACCCATTTTTGTGCCAGTCTATAGGCTAGCCTTGGATAGTTCTTTTGACAGATCTAACAATAGTTGTACTCCTTTCGGCCTGTTTTGAGGGAGGATATGGCCTTAAGCCCAGATTGGTAGGTTTGTCTACATCTTTTTGTATTTTGTTTTTTATCTTGTTTTTTAAATGCAACATGCACGCTTTCGGGAGAGAAGAAGGGGGGGGAGGGGTTCTGCTCAACAAGGATATGAATGGTTGCATTCAACAAGTATCTATAATTTGATGTCTAACTGAGGTGAAATGTGGATTTTAAACTCTCCAAATTCCACCAATCAATTAACCAGTCTTCCAATAACTACCAATTTTTATAAGATGACTTCCAACTGGAGGTGCATATATAACACCGATAGTGTGGGCCTCAAATTATAAATTTAATCTTTGGGTTGAGAATACCAGGTCCAAGTCTATTTTGTCAGCCAACAGGTAAACAATCTCCATGTTAGAAGGAATCTTGCTAAGATAATAAACGAGTCATTGCATTATCATTTCTTCCTTAATTAAGATTGAGCTTATTGCATAAGAGGAAACAATGAGCTATATATACAACATCTACCCACAGGCAGGTTTCAATAATATGGGTGATGAAGCTAAGTATATCTTAAGTTACTCAAAAATGGTTTGACATTCATCCGCCTCTTGCAAACAGTATTTCAAACGCCCTTTAGAGTCATAAAAAATGATAGGTATTTATCTCTTGAATATACTAAGAAGCGAGACAAAGCGTTATCCACTCATTCAAGAATTATACTTCTTCGATATTTCTTGGGAGCAAACTATTTCTGTGTTATGATCTTCACAAAATTTGCTTCTATTCCACAATAGGTGAGCATAAACCCAAGGAATTTGTCTGGCGTGACTCTAAAGATACATTTGAACATATTGAGGTACGTTTCGCAACGTTGAATAAGTTAAAAATATATTTCTAGATTAGTGATATGTTAAAAAATTTTAAACCATTTCACTAGTACGTCACCAACATATACCTCCATAATACATCTAATGAACTCCTTAAAAATTTTATTTAAGAGATGTCAATAAATTGCACTAGCATTGTTTAACCCAAAAAGTATATTATTTGATAAGAATATAAATATTTACTTGTTTGAAAAGTTGTTGCCTCATCATCTATTATCTTCATCTTTATTTAATTGTAACTTAAATATGCATCCAAAAAACGAAGCATTTGGTGCCCAATGTGGCATAGGCTGGTGCGCTTATTGTCTGAATTTATCTTACAAGGGCTTATTGACTTCCTGTTTGATTGACTGCATGTGATCCAGTACAAAGTTTTGCTTCTTATGAATGACTGGCTTACAATTTGGGTCTACCTTTAGAGAGTGAATGATCACTTTAGGTGCAACTTCAACCATATCAGTGGGCATCCAAACATAGATATCTTAAATTATACGGAGGACTATATAATTTATTTTTGCTCAATAGAGAATAGAAAACCAAGTTGCATGTCTGTTAAGAATGCTCTTTTAACAATGAAAAATGATCAGGCCTTCCACCTCGAAGATGCTAAGATTCACCAATGAGCATAGTTAAGCTTGTCTGAGTTATCATCGTAATCATGCCTACTGATTTCCACATATAATGCCAATTCCAACAGAAGTAGAAAACCTCATCTTAAGGAAGAGCATGGAAGCAACAACACAAAAAATTTATTTGAGTGGCCTTCAAAAGATCTTATTTACTGATTTTGACTAAACAATTATGAATTGAATTGGGTAAGTCATTGGTGGAAGAAATTCTCCCAATTTGACGAGAAGGGTAATTATTCTCTTTACTGTTATCAATCGGTTATGAAACCCATATAGTTGTCTAACGGCAGATGGAAGCTTTTCTTTGATCAATTCTAGACTAAAGAATGCTGAATAAAATAGGGCACCGAAAAAGCATTCATTGATTATTAGAATTCTCTAACATTATAACAAGATATGTCAATTATTGCACTTAAGACAAATGTTTGCTAAAGCAAGATCTAAATCCCATCCAAGTTAGATTCATCAAAGATGATGGAATGACTGATGTATGATTTCTTTTGTGTTGGTTCTTCAAATGCAGCAATGAAGACTTGATTGCGATTTTCTTACAATTACTTTTGAAATTATTGCCCCTAAGTGGGATTGTTCTACTTACGAGGAAGTTTGTTTTGCAAAACTCACTCTAAATACTCTTGTCGAATCAATCTCAAAATCTTCTTTGAGTTAGTTGAATGTTTCGGTAGTTTGTACACAACTCCAAGTGAGTTTTGTGTTTCCTCTTATTGCAAGTATAGTCTTTAGATAGATTAAACATTCATGAAGAATTTCATTTGATCTCTTCTAAATAGGCTAAAGTCAATAAATAATATTATGATAAAAAACCTCATATGGGTCAAGACTTTTTAGTGTATTTTATGTTATATACTACAAGAATATATTTGAAATAAAATTTCCATTCTAACAATCTAAATTATAGCATGGAGAAGAAATATGCTTGAAATTATAACACACAACTTTCATTAACATGTCAATCATGATTATATATAGAAGAAAAGTAGATATCCATAAGAAAATGATTTCCTTTATTTTATAGAAAATAGCATCAACATTTTCACTATTCTTATATAAAAATAAAGTGCTTTTGCATCATTCTCCATATCTGGAAATATCTTCAGAAGCCCGACTTGGAGAAAACCACCAATATTTGCTCAAATCAAGCAATACATCAAACAAATTCTTTTTAAAAAAGGATTGGATGAAGTCTTCTTCAATTTATTGACACTATAAATCTTACTTCAATAATATAAATATGATCATGAGTTTTTTTAACATAGTTTTGAATTATGCTCTTAAAAGCAGTACATTTTTTGAAATCTTTTATGGCCCTCGATCAAACTCTAATTTTAACCGTCTCATTTTCTAATAATTGAGTTTATAATCTTTTGTACTTGTCCTAAAAAATCGACATCTATTCTTTTAGAATTTTCAAATTCTTTGCATTTCGGCTAGTTTATCGACAAGCTCAGCTCCAGCTGTAAAAACTTTTTAACGTTGCAAAGAAAAAGAAATAATCATAATAGCTAATTCAATCATACATTATGTTAGTTGACTTCCAAAGACTAATATATATTTAGCTTTCGCAATATACATTCTTTTATATTCATCTTGAATATACTTAATCTTAATAAACTGTATATTTCAAGCTTTCAAGATGATATCTAACTAATGTTTATATCTAGTTGTTTCAATATACAAAATAAATAAATATGTATAAGATAAACAAAAATCAAATAAAATTAAAAGTGGCTTACCCACTCATCAACTCGTCGAAACCCTTCGCATGTATGGTTAAACACTTCTTCAAGAATATGTATTTTTTATGAATAAATATTTGGAAAACTTATCAAAGAAAAATCTTCATAATTTTTATTATCAATTGATGGTATCAAAGCCCCATTTTCCTTACCTACTTTGAAGGAGAATTTTCATCCTTCTTATAATCGTAAAAGTCCTTTAAATAAGTTTTTATTTCTTACTCAGATCTTTCTTTATTCTTATATTTCAACATCACCGTAAAAGATCTTCTAATATGAAAAAAAAGTCAACCTTAAACAAAATTTATTGATTCACTAATTTATTGAGATAATGTACATCATATTAAATTTCATCAACATTTTGAATATTAAGATTCTCAATATATCTTCCTTAATGAATTAAAAGGAAAATTTTATAAGACGGTGGTGAGACCTGCAATGCTCTATGGCGTTGAATGTTGGCCTTTAAAAGAGAAGCATACTAATAAGTTAAGTGTTGCCGAGATGAGAATGATTAGGTGGATGAGTGGCTTTACACTTAGAGACAAAATGTGAAATGCATATATTCATGATAGGGTTGGTGTAGCTCCTGTGACAGACTAAATTAAAGAAAGTCATCTTAGATGGTTTGGTCACATTAAACGTCGATCATCTGATGATCCGATTAGGAGAGTAGATGTTTTAGATTCGACTTGTGTTAAGAAAG
>NEWO01002337.1:0-14284 GCA_003013225.1 Phalaenopsis aphrodite
TATATATATATATATATATATATATATATATATATATATATATATATATGTATGTATATATGTATGTATGTATGTATGTATGTATATATCAAATTTGGAGTTCATTTGTCAATTCAATTAAATATCTAAAGAATCTAATGAGCTTAAATGACTTGATTTGGACTCGATTTGACTTAATTTGGACTAATATTGGTATCATTGGGTTTGTCTTGCCAAGAATGTCAATTTGACTTGAACCTTGTTGAAATCAGAGCCTCGGGGATTTTTAATCTGATTTGGAATATTTTTTGTTTAAAATATTAGATCAAGATTCACGTGAAATGATAAAATTTCCTATGACTTATCAAATATAAAATCTAGATTTCATGTAATTTTGATTAAAAAGACCTATAGGAAAATAGAGTACAAATAAAAGGGAAAGAAGAAAGAAAAACTAAGGAATATATATAAAAAAATTGACTAAAAAATTCACACACTTGAGTAACCAAGTCGGACTCCTTCCAATGAAAATCTAATCAATCTTTGTGGTGAGCACTCGGTTTGAAGCATTAGAATTAATAAGGAGAAAATGTCCAAACAAGGCTTTAATAATAAAAAAAGCATGCATACAACAACGAGGAGCACCATGAAACCCCTAATGAACTAGCAAAACAATTATTAATCTATAACTACCATAACTACATAGTAAGCAAAAAGAAATTGAAATGACATTCAATTGAGTCTCAAAAATGTAGAAACTGGACTTCACATTGCTCGACATAAAAGAAAAAACACCCAAAAGAGCTGACTTACACAAAATTAGGAAAACAATAATTCTAAAATATTAAAGGCATAAAAGTGGAAAAAGTAGTGACAGTGTTAGAAACTAAGAAAGTAGAATATGTAGAGAGAAGATTAGTAGTAATTTCATCAACATTTTCAAGATTCATAAGAGAAGAAACATTAACCGAAAAAAAAACATAGGACTAAAAAAATACAACACCAAAATTCTATTTAAAATGAAGACAATAACTAAGATTGCAACAACATCATAAAAATAGAGTTGGAAAATGAAGCAGAAGATTTGCTTAAGGAAATAGGGTATAATAGGAGGTGATTTCTCCTTGAGATTCCATTTATTGCTCTTATGACTAATAAAAAAATTAACTTCATCTATAAGAATAAGATCTAAAGTAATCCCCCCCTAAAAAATTTGTAACTCCTAGAAATTTTTTAAATAATATTGCCTCTCAAGATCTCAGCATGAACAAGCACGTGTGAAAAATTGTAGATCAAGTGAAGTAAAGTAGCACGGTGAATACAATTTTTTAGTATAGTGAGAAAGAAGTGCATTAAAAAAATATATGGGAGTGGCCTCAAGATGTGAGCAAAAAGCACAAAATATGGGTTAACCTACACGCCACAGAGTAAAAATTCTTTCCTTTTAAGCTCTCAATAAGATTTTTTTAGCTATTACAGCAATTTTAAAAGAATTCCCCTTTAAAAAAATACGCTTTGTCCAATCGGGCTTATGCTAGTCCTTGTATACAAAAGTATAGAGAACTTTGCAATGATAATTATTTTTTTCCAATCCATAAACAACTAATAGGTGAGTCCAACATGGAGTTACCTAGTATAATGAAAGATTACACGATTGTCACTACTTTATGCATTATTTTCTTCTTCATTTATCACAATTTTATGGTTCTAGAAGGCTATTTATGGTGTTTGTAGGTTATAGGCGTTAGAAGCATAAAATGAAGTCATAACAGAAAAAGGAGCTAAGACTAGTTTAACCATGCTAGATTTGGGCATGACTGCACCACATCTGGAATAACCACACCAGTATTGGGTGTGAGTATGTTAGGTTTGACGTAAACACAATAGTTTTTGGAGTAGCCATGACAACAAATGGCCATAACTCAATTTTACAAGATTTTCATGCTGATTTTAGTCAAGGCTTTAAAAGGGAAACTAGGACAAATTTTTAGGATCTGAAGTAATACTATAGATATTCTTCAATCAAATTTGAGGGTTTGAATCTTCCATGAAGGAGAGAAATTCAAGGATACTTTTTTATTTTCTCGTTTCAGGTTTGTCTGTTGATGTTTTCTTGTAAGCTCTTGAGAGTTTGAGAGGTGAGGTGAATGCCTTGTATGAGAAAATAGTTATGAGAGATTGTATTGAATAGAGAGCAACATGATGTATTGCTAAGGTCTTATTGGCCCTGGGTGAGTATTCTAGAACTCTTGCACTGCAATCTTTACTATGCTTACAATATAAGTTCTTTGCATTTTCGTTTCTCATGCATTATGATTTATTTCGTTCCATACTTTTGTGAGGTCAGGCATGTGATTTTTTCATTATTTCATTTTATGGATTTTTGTTTCTTTAACGTAATTTCTATGCATGTATTTTATATGTCAATTTGTTAACTTTTCAGATATAGTTTACTTTTATTTAGAGAATGTTAAAATCACTTGTGATCCAGGACTTCTGCTCATCTCCTAGAAGAACTAGTAAGTTAATAACAAAAACATGGTGAAATAATCATATCATTAGTAGGGATTTGCAACCTAGAATAGAGGATATGAAGAATCCTAAGAAATGTTGTATGGTTAAGCAAAACATATTTTTCTATGACCTTAGCACATGCTAAGGACAAACTTTTGTCATTGGTTCTTAATAATAGTGTTTATTATGTAGGAAAAATATTGAGAAACCACTTCACTAGTGTCACAAATATATGAACCTTTCATATTTGAAAACTTCACAAAACTCTAGTTTGTTTTCTTCTTTCTAATTTAGGATTCAGAACTTTTCATTCCTATAGTTGACCCTTCAAACTAGGCTTAGTGGTTTAGTAAACTAGAATTTTTCCTGCTAGGAATATTTTGACACTTTTCAATGGGATCGATACGAGGACTCATTTTCATGTATTACTTGATCAACATACAAGATTGCTTGAATAATTAACTAGTCTCACAGCAATTTCATCGATCAAACTTCTTAAGCCATTGTTAGAGAAAGTTGTCAAAATTTTCTATCCTTAAAAGAATTTTAGTTGAATTACTCAGAGTGTGAAATTGAAAAAAATTTTATTTTTATTATATTTTTTTCTTTTTTTTGTTCTTGTATTTATTTTTAAAATGAAAAAATAAATAAAATCAAAATAATTAAGTAAAAAATGTTTCAATACTTTGGAATGGTAAACCCTCAGGAAAACCTTTTTAGATCTTTTAAGGAGTACGTCAACCCATTGATGGCAAACATTCACATGAGTTTAAACACCCGCCAATGGAACTAGGTTTGATAACCCTTATTCCAACACCTACAAACCAAGTTGGTTGAAATACCCAAATTTCAATTATAACAGTAATAACCCCATAGTAGAAAACTAGTTGTGGTGGAACACATACAAACTAACATAATGACTACCTAGATGAGAATGAGTATTTAGAGGAATTGGTAGTAAATATGGGGAATGAGTTACAAATTCAAGCTATAGCCCTTAGAATCATAGAGAATAAGTTTGAGCAGATAACAAATCTTTTAACCCATGAATCTTAAAGGATTCTACTTAGCCACATTGATGTGAACTCTGTAGAAGAAGGTAAGGAGCAAGTGCATGGCGCATATGTGGTTTTAAGGGTAGTTGATAACCAAGTTTCAACATATGAGGATTTTTACCCCAAAAAGCAAGGTGAGTTGAATGAATTTTGTTGAATAATGACTGAAAAAGAATATGCTCTTCTTTCTTAGGTAACCCCTAGAGTTATTAGTGAAATACTTGAGCCTATAGGACCACCCATTGAAAAGCTCCCAAGAAAGGAGTGCAACCTATTAAGGCTTGATTCTGAACCTGAAAGACCTATGTAAAATCTAACCAAATATATGGAAAACCCTGATTTAACTTATAGGGAACCACTTCTTACAACTTCTAAGAAAAACACTAATCTACAAATAGAAGAATTAATTGAGAGAATTCTAAATTTTGAAAATAACCTTAGGAGTGATAATCTGAATCATTTTATATACCCTCTATAAAAACAATTATCAAACTGAGAAGAAAAAGTTAGAAGAAAATTTGAAATTTGTGGATTTGATAAATACTCGACAACCAATAAAAAATTGTGTGATTGATCGAGGATTACTAAAAAGAAATTTTGATCATGGAGGAAAACTTTTAGGTCATGCTAAGGATGTTGAACCAATTATTGTCTTAGGAGCAAAGAGTTATCTTACGTTTAATCATTTTATTTTTATTTTGCATTTAGTTTGAAATTTATTTTAAATTTTATTGAATTTATTTTCATGTATTTTTATTTTGATACTTATGCGAGAGTTGTATGAGTACTGGTGGAACTTTTACCCGAGTTTATTGGTTTATATTTGTTGACCTCCATGCTATGATTGATTTCTATGTTGAATTGCCTGATATCAGAATCCCTATTATTACATACTATGCTCTTTTGTTTTCTTACAATTTTGTCCATGGCGTACATAAAATAAAAATTAAGTTTGGTGGAGAAGTTATGCATGTATACTTCTCTTCAACTAATTCTTATAACTCACCTGGTGATTGTACTTTAAAGTGGGGGATTCATGCTAGGAATCCTGATATTTTAAAGAGATTATATACTAATTTCAGCAAAATAGTGAATACTTATAAAAGGGTGTGATTGAAATTAATGTCTTAATAATGGAGTCTTACCCTTCAAAATCTCTACTAAACCCTAGATAGTCTCAAAATAGTTAAAATATTGTAATTAAAATATTAGTAGTTAATTGGAGATATTTTAAGCTTTGTTTTTTATAATTTTTAACTCAACCAATTTAATTGATTCTTGACTTTTGAATGAATTATAATATTTAGGAGTTTACACTAAGAAGAATTTGAGAATTGTCATATGGGGGAGACTAGCCATTCAAAATTCTTAAACTAATGTGTTCTACAATATATATTAGTTCTTAGGAGAAAAAAATAAAAAAAAATAAATAGAAAATAAAAACTAAAAAATTGTGAAAGGCCTAATTTAAAAGAAAAATCAAAATAATTGGCTAATCTCTCTAGAAAGAAGTTTGAGGTAAGCATAAGAAAATCCAAAAATTAATGTCTAATTTTTCTCCTTTGTAAAAAGACTTGAAAACACACCTAATAAAATTATGATGATATATTATTTAGGAGAAATGTTATGTGATGTTGGGTTAGTTATTTAACTCATAATTTATTTACAAATATCTTTGGGAAATGAACATATTTCAATCACACTAGATTATGAGCTTGAGATTTTGTTAGGCTTGAGAAGAGGGAATTACTAAAAGAGTTAGGTAACTGGAAATTAATGAAAAATATTAACAAAAGTGAGATTTAAATATTATTTTACATCTTATTTTACATTTTTTTTCCACCAAAGAAGGAGTTCATTGAAAAAGGAAGGATTATGAGGCATTACAAAACCTCACATTTGGAAGGCCAACCCAGTCCCCATTAAGCAAAAACTATAAAAATATAAGAGGAACTTGAAAAAGAGTAAAAACCTGAAAGCTTGATCCATGATTAACCAACCAATTAGTAGACTGGTTGGCCTCTCTGTAAGTAAAGGACCGCTGAATATTAAGTCCCTGAGAAAGGAGGTTCATCTATTTGAAAAGGATGTGGATATGTTAATGAAATGGAGAAGTTGCCCTCCAGCTATGCCAAAGGCTGGGGTAATTCATTTTAACAATGTACTTCCTTGGGAGGGATTTGGCTATTCTTAGAGTTGTGATTAAAGCACGATCCTCAGACTAAAGAGGGGATATAATAGAAAAAGAAGAAGAAAAGAATATTAGATACTTGCCAAGATGATTTCTAAACACACCTCCCAACCCAGTACATGAAGTGGAGCAACTTTCATCAATATTAACCTTGATCCAGCCAGCATGATGTCTGCACCACTCAATGAAATGCAACAGATTTCTAATACTAGAGGAGGAAATGAACTTGCCAAACCCAAAGGTTAGGAAAAAAATCCAAGAAATAGTCCTTAATCTACTAAAAAACAACCAATTTTTTTATATAGCTAAGGATGAGACAAAGTAAGGAAGAAAATAATGAAAATTATGATTAATCTTCTAGATGAACTCACACACTACAGTTAGCAAGAACCTATTAAAAGGGTTTGGGACAAAAGCCCCTGCATTTCAGCAGCATTGGACAGATCTGCCAGCAGAAGTCCCAACCCCCAGCAAACCTTTGATTTGCTTCCAAAAACCAAGGTAACATTGCATGTAAGGAAGATATGAGATAATGACTCCTCATTCTCTCTACAAAGCCAAAATATGGAAGGGAAACTATGGCCTCTCAATTTTAGGACATCATCATTTGAAATAAATGGATGCATTAATATCTAAGCAAAAAAAGAGATGATAGACGTGAAAACTGAATTTCAGGGCCATTTATAGTATTTGGACTCACTAACAGGCTGCTAAAAATCTGCAACAATGTACTTTGTTAAGGAAACTTCTAGACTTCCTTTAAAAATAAATTTATCCTTGTAAGTCCCGAGTATTTGTAATTTACTAATGGTAGAAGCATCCGTAGAAGAAATAAGAGTATAGTTTACATATATCCAATTAATCATGATTCCAACTTTCTCCAACAACAAGCTTGACCTCAACTGGACCCCCTATAAAAATGAAGCAAAGGACCCAAAGATTTTTAATTATCAAACCAAAAGCTGAGGTCACCCTTACCCAATTCCTAACAAATGCACCTTTTGGTAGTCTTATCAATAAATTATATATATATATATATATATATATATATATATATATATTCCAATCAAACAATTAAGAAATTGACATGAGAACTTCAAAAATCATTTTAGTCCCAGTTGAGATATGATATTACTTGATGTCAAGTAATTGATAAATTTAGGAGAATTGATATGAGGGAAATTCACGTGCTATTATAGTAACTACTATATTTTCTTCCTCATGTATCACAATTTTATGCTTATGGAAGGTTGTTTATGGCTTTTTGTAGGTTATAGGTGTCGAGTGTGCAAATGAAGTTAAAATAACAGAAGGATCCAGGATCGACATAACCACACCAAATCTGGGAGTGACTACAGCAAGTCTGGCGTAACCATTCTAGACTTGGGCATGACTACACCAAGTTTGGCATAACCATGCTAGTCTAGGGCCTACTCACGCCACTAGAGAATTGAACTAAATTTGATAAGATTTCTTCATGCTGATTTTTACCAAGGATTTAAAAAGGAATCTAGGGTAGCTTCATGGGATTTGGAGGCAATTTTTGAAGGCTCTTCAAGCATATTTGAGGAGTTGAATGTAAACCCTAGAGTTGTCTTCTTCTCCTCTAAAGGAGAGAACTTCTATGGAAGTTTTTTTTTTAATTTTCTCTATTAATATTTATTAGTTAATTTTTTCTTGTGAATTCTTGAGAATTTGAGAGGTGTTGTGGTTTCCTATATGTGAGCAGAGTTGTGGAAGCTTGTATTGAATAGAGAGGAGAGCGATTTATTACTAAGGACTGATTGGTTCTGGGTGAGTATTCTAGACTTCTTGTATTGTAATCTTTTTTATTTACAGGTAATAATTTTTTTTGCATTTTCTTTTCTCATGCATTGTGATTAAATTTGTTTCGTGCTCCTATGTAGTAAGGAGTGTGTTTTTCTTGTTGTTTTATTCTAAGGATTTTGTTCATATGATGCCTTTTCTATGCATGAATTTTATATGTTTATTCATTAACTTTCCAAACTTAGTTTAATTTGATTCAGACACAATAGAATGTTAAAATAACTTGTGATCTTGGAATTATGCCTGTCTCTTATAAGGCTGAGTAACTTAATTAAAAAAATCTAAGGAAATACACAACATCATTGGGGTTTGGCAACCTAGAAAAAGGGATATGAAGAAACCTGAGAAGGGCAACATAGTTAAGCTAAACTTAACTAAATGGGGTTTCTAAATCCACTTTTGAAATAGGAATAGGCTAAGGAGAAACGTTTTTCTGTGGATGTCAATAATACTGTGGGTTTGTAAGAAAAAGATTCATAAACAACTTGATTGACGCATATGAGTTTGAACTTTTCATATCCAAAAAACTTCACAAACCCTAGTTTATTTTTTTCTTTCTATTTTAGGATTTAGAACTTTTCATTCCTATATTTGATCCTTCAAACTAACCTAAAGTATACTCAGTAGTAGGAACATACTAAGTATCGTTAAAAATGATTTTGCAGTCCCTAGCATAAGCGTGAATGACAAACATCAAAAGGATAAAGCTACCAAATGTTTCATTAAGAGAGATTTTATTTTCCAAATTTTTGATTTAATCTTCCTTTAATTCACATCTAATCACCTCTAGACCTAGGACCACTTTCTAGTGTCACTAGGTTGTTTGATTGAGCTTGAGTCACTTGAGATTTATGCTTCACATAAGCTAAAAAAGATCATGTGGCACTCTAATTCCCTCCAACTAGAGGTAGGACACTTCCAAACCTTTAAATTTCATGCTCAAAACCAATGAACATAACCAAGAAGTGAAGTCTTGTGGATTTAATACTCCCCATATTGACATAACTATCCATATAGATTAGTGTAGTCACTCTACTTCCAGAATAATAATGTTGCATTATTCCTCTTCCATGCCAATAGAGATCACAATACTCTAGCACCTCTTGAAGAGGTACTTAGGTTCTCTGAAGTGTAACTACACTAGTTCTAGCATGGTCACACCCCCTTTTTATCACTCCTAATCGAAAGAGTAGCATAATTTTACCATCATTGGCGAGACCCTGCTGCTTCACCAACCGACACATTCCTTTGGATTTTCAATGATTTTTGCTCTTTCTTTCTCCATTAAAAGGAAGGGGGACTTCTCATTCAAACGACACAAACACATGATGACTCTCTCCCTCTCCCACTAGGTCTTTCTTTCACTTTCACTCTCTTTCACTTAATTCCCTCTTCCTACTCATTCTTCCCATTCATACGACTTCTTCAATGTCCTGACATTCTTCTCCTTCATCTGCCTCCTCCCCTTTGAAGAGGTTCTTCTTCCTCCAGTTTAAAAAGTGAATAATGTCTTCTTTTACCTCATCTATAATTTGTGTGCATCAAAAGACCATTCACTTCTCAAAGTTATTGCAAGGAAACATCATTTTCTACATGTAGTTGCTTCATGTAAATATTTATTTATGTTCTTTCCCCTTTCATGTATAAGATCTTCCATGTGAAATTATCTCCAAGTTTAGTCTCCATAAAGTTTACTTCATGTAAAGATTTCAATATGTTTTTTTCCCATTCATGTAGTTGTCTCTATGTGTAAGTTCTCCCATGTGAATTTTTCTTGTGTAGATTTCTTCCATGTATAATTTTCTCCATTAGTATTTTTCATGTTTAGATTTCTGTAAGCAGTTTATCCATCTATTTCCTCCATGTCCTAAATATGTGAAATTAAAGTGAATTCCATTCAACTTTCAAAATTTTTATCCATGTGTTTCCTCCATGTCCTATATATATGAAATTAAAGATAACTCCATGTGAAATTAAAATAATTTATCCATGTGTTTCCTCCATGTCCCAAATATGTGAAATTGTGAAGTGACTTTGATGTGATGTTTTCTCATGTATTTTCTCCAAGTGATTTCCATATGATTAGTAATTGTATTTTATGTAAATATTTTCCTTTAGGAGTAGTTGTTTGTTGTTTTAAACTTAAGACTTACATTTAGGAGTACTTGTTAGAAAAACCACTTAAATCGACATTCCAAACTAAGAACTGATAGCAGTAGACTAGAATTAGACTGAGGGATTTCTTACATTGCTTCTCTATGGGATTGATACTGGGTTTTTAAAGAGTCCTATATTACTAGAAGTGATATGTACACCTGTGTAGAACCACTAGTATGTGAACTTTTTTCTATATTTTATAACATTTCAAAATTATTGCGTAATTTTAGGACGGGTCAAGTTTTTGACATTGTTACTGATGATTTAAATTGACATAAAACACAAATAAAAACAACTCAACAAGTTTTTGGTGCGTTGTCAGGGAAGCTACGGTAAGAGCATTAGATTAATTTCAGTTAAACCTGTAAGAGTCAGATTTGGAATTTATAGTATTATTATTTATATGTCTAATTATTATGTGTTTATTTTAAAGAAAAAAAAAATACTAAAAATATTTTTGATATCTATCCTATTAGTTAAGTTTTTAGATTTGTATGCGTAGTTCAAGACCTGCAAACCTTGAATTTTATAAGTCAGATTTATAGAGAACTTTTGAGAGGATGATGAGTCAAAAAAAACTCTATGAATTTAATGTAGAAATGGAGGATCAATGATATAATGAATATTCAGATTTAAATTATAATATTAGTAGCTTTGAAAGAGTAAAACACAAGAGAGTGACAAACTTTTAAAAAGATATGCTTACTATTTTAATTTTTTAGCTTGCAGATATTGAAAGGAAGTTAGATCAATGCATAGAAAATTATCCTTAAGGACCCCCAATTATTAAAGAAAATTTTTTTGGACAACTGATTGAGCCTAACTATTTTGAAACTAGCCATGAGATATAAAATCCTTATTCCAATTATTACAACAAAGGTTGGGATAATCACTTAAATTTTAAATAGGATAATAATGTTGGAGGAGAAGACCAATTTTGGGAAGATAATAAATTTAATTAGACATGTAGTTCAAATAATCATGGCTATTATATTGATGAACTGTCTTTTCCTCGTAATTTTAACTTTAACCCACATAATGAAAAGAAGGAGTTACTGTTAGAAGAGGGTGTGATTCAATTGGCACGTTTGTTGGAAAGTCAAAAGAGTGAGTTGGAAAATTAAGAGGTTGCAAAAAAGAGTATAAAAAACCAAATGGGGTAGATTATTAATGCAATTAACAGTTACCCCCCATAGATTTTACCTAGTGACCTTGAGATAAGCCCTAAGGAGATGAACGATGAGCAATATAAAATTATCAAACTAATATTTAGAAGAGAATTTAAGGATATGTTTCCAAAGAACTTTGAGTTGAGAGATGAGAATAAAGATATTGAAAGGCCAATGGAAAAAATTCTTAATGAATTAGAAAACCTATTTCCTCAACTAAGATAAATATAGAAAAACCACCTCTGCCATTTACTTAGTACTAAGGGGAACAGTTGAAAGAAAACCCTGAATAGAAGAGTAAACTAAAAAAATTTGATCCAGAATTTGAATTATCTAGAGGTAATCCGATCCAAAATTTGGGAGAACTTGAAGTATCGTATAAAGATCCATTTCTTATAAATTTCAAGGATGATATTAATATAAAAATTTATAAAATTATTAGAAGAATATTGGATCTAGAAAGAAACATGAGGAATAATGATATTAATCAATTTGAAAAGGAATAGCTGAAAGAAAAATTTAAATTCAAGGAATTTGTAGGAATCCTTAGATCAAGAAAATATTGGGTGATTGATCAAGAACTACTTAAATGGAATTTTGATCCAGGCGGAATCTTTTGTCGGGTTGACAATGTTAAACCAAACACTTTATGGGAGACAACTCATAGTTATCAGTGTGGTTTGATTTAGTATGATTGTGAGTCATGATTGCTAGTGTTGTATTGTGTTAGCTTTAATGTGGATTGATTAGTTTGATTGATGATTGGTGGATGTTTGGATTGTTAGTGATTTAATTTGATCTTTGTGAGTCATGATGGAGGTGATTTCTTAACTTCTTATTATGGCTAGACTTATATATTCTATTGTAGTATTTGGATTGAAGAGTTCAATACGACTTGGGTCTCACCTAGACTTGAGTTTTACATGAGACATTATGAATTTTAACAATGACGTTTCCATCTTAATTTTTTTTCTTCCTTTCTCTAACCTTGTTTTCATTTGGTAGGAGTCATGAACATATTTGATGAGTAAAATATGGATGATTTTACACTATCCTTATAACTGTTAGAGGTGCTTAATTAAAGGAATGACGTGATGCTCGAGATTGATGCTCAGGAGCCAATATATCAGGGATAATCTTATCTTTAAGATTATACTCTATAAAATCATTTAAAAAGTACTAAGTATATTTGTGCAGTGATTCCGTTAGAAATTGAAAGTAAGTTAGTTAGATGCTATGAGTTAATGGAGGAATTGACCTCATTTACCATGTGTATTTTGTTTTTGTGTTATAACTTTATATAGGGCTTGAGAACATTTTTTCATTTCCTATGTTGATACCTGTTATGCTAGTTAAATTTTTTTTAGTTAATTCTATTCTTGCATGTTTAGTTTAGATTTACTTTCTACTACATGATTTCTATTCTGATTAATAGTTATAGATGTTTCTGATAGACATGTGTGACAAATAAAATTTCTGAACTATTTTTTTACCTGCTTATATTTTTTTTGTACTAAATGCACATGTTAAAAATTAAGCTTGGGGGTAGGAATAAAAATAAAAATTTAAAGTGAGTATACTTCATTTTAGTTTAATCTTATTACAAGCATGTCTTAGACTAGAGATACTTTCTTCTGCAGTCATTCAATCCTTATTATGCATGTATATGAAATTAATAGGATGTTATAGTAGTTGGTAGATTTAGTTTTTACTTTTTCTTCCTACTATATTTTATGGAATTGATTGCAAAATATTTAAAAATTTAAGTTTAGGGGAGGAAGACAAATAAATTTCAATGTTAAACTTTATTTGTCCTTGAAGAAACTACACATTAATTCTATTTTGAATTTTTTATGTGGAGTTATTTTAAGATTATTAAAATTTTAAGTATTAATATGCAATAGGAAAACTTAGTAAGGACTTTAGTTGAAAGGATGAAACTAAAGTTAAGATGTTTAGTGGAGAATAACATGAAAATGATTTTACTATTTATAGTAGGAAAAATTGAATTTTTGAAAAATTAAAAATTTTTAGAATATTGTTTTTTAAATAATTTAGACTCCATTAAAAATTCTTTTTCTAATACTATATTTTAAGTTAAGGAAAGAAAATAAGTTTTTAACTTGAGAAAATGGATAGTGAAATTCAAAATTATTAAAGACATATCTTGATATAGTAATCCTCACCTAGAAAAATAAAAAGAAAAGAAAAAGAAAAAGAAAAAGAAAAAGGAAAAGGAAAAGAAAAAGAAAAAGTGAAAAAAGAAAAAGGAGAAAGAAAAATATGAAAAAGGGAGGAGAAGCTTTAGGATTAGAACCTAATTAAAAATTAAATTCACTTAAATCTTTCTAAGGAAGAAAACATAGGATAAATCCTAAGCTTAATTTCAGAAAGTATTATTAAAATTATTTTTTCTAGATGTCATAAATTTTGAAGTTAATACTTTTCTAAGAATCCAAAGTTTGGAAAATTTTCAATTATTTTTGAATTAAATAGAAAATCAGGATTCCTATAGTTTAATACTAAAAATTATGGTACCTTAGATATCATCTAAATTATTGTAAATTCTTCTAAGTTAGACTATAACATTTCTAGAACAAAATTTTAGCACATTTTAAAGAAGCCCACTAACAAAAATCAACATGTTTTTAAAGTTGTAGTGCTACTTGAGGACATGAAACATTTAAGTTTGGGGGAATCGATACACTTAAAAATTACCTATTTTTAAAGTACATTTCATGCACATTTTATGCACATTTTTAATTATATTACACTTTAAAGGAAGGTATTTGATCATGAAAAATATAATTATGTAAAATTGATCCTATGGACTCGTCTAAGTGAGACGAACACATCCATACGATAATCAAGCAATCAAATTAACTATAAGCAAATAAAGAATAGAAATAGGCTCAGGAGGAGGTGAGGTTTTATACCTTTGCTCTGAGAAGTGAAGCTTTAATTAGAGGGTCTTGGCACGTTCGTTGGGATCCAAGGAGGCTAGGGATTGAGTCCCTGGTCTTGGTATAAAGCCTAGGTGTGAATTCAATCAAGCTCGAATTTGGGTGTTGGTCTAAAGCTATGGTAGAGGCTCTATGGAAGAGGGATTTGATGGGGCTTTAGATTCTTTCACTATTGTGAATGTGTGGGTGAAGTTAATTTGAGTTTGGTGGACTATGGAGGTGTATTGGGCTCTGTCCTGGTTTTCGGCAAGGTTTCAAGCTCAAAATTGAGTTCCGGCAGTGGAAATTGGTGGGGAAAATAATTGGAATGAATTGAGGGGATCTTAGGGAAGCTTTGTGAGAAGTTTGGAGAGGCATCTCTAAGAAAATTTCAGCACACCTCCCATGGCCATGGAGGTGAGTTTTTATAAAAATGGCCATGGGGTGGTT